>CANUEP010119376.1:0-11399 GCA_947857235.1 Jatropha podagrica | reverse complement strand
GACTTTGATCTTCCATTCAAACGAAAGTACGTAGGCACGTTTGGGATCTAACCCCGAGCGACAAGTCGAAATCATCAAATTCAATCATTCACCCTGCAAAGCATCCACTCATAGGTTAGTTTAATCAGCATGACATAGTCTCGGGATCCATCTCGGGTTTGCACACCATTCCTTAACCATTGGGTAATTAATCTAGTAATTAGGTTAATTAAAATTGGAGTCATTTAGGGTTTTCCTAGTTTACCCTTAAATAATTAAACCAGGTGGCGACTCTCACATCACGTGCATTTCTATTCTTTTGCATACGCATTATGCCATGCATTCCGGCGGGGGTAGGGGTCCACAAATGTATCTTGGCTACACTGCAGTTAACAACTTCCCGTACCATTCTATGGCAAAGGCTATTCCTATGACATTTAATATAGCGTCCCTTATACCAGCCTATATATACCCCACTTCTGTCCGATATTATATGGTATTAATCATACTCAATCACCATAGAAGTCTATAAACATAGGATATGATGTAGTATATGGTAGGTTACCTATCCATAATAGTCGAATTGGTTGTTAGTATGGTAAATCACATATGCTACTAATGCATGATGTCAAATTAGTGAGTGGATAAGGATAATCCATATAATTCTTATAGATTACATTAAATATATTGTGGGTACAAAAGTACTAGGGATAATGATATATTATGCTATGCATGGGGGTACGATATACGTGTCGTTAGTGGTTTCCTCAATCATGTGGTATGTTAGTATAGGAGTGAGACATATATGGTGATATCAAATTCATTCCAGCCATATATATGGCCATTGGTATGACACCGATTGACAGAATCAGCAAGGTATATATAGCACAGTTCTTACCCCATCCAAAATTAGTATCTTGCTTATGGGCATAGTTTACCACCATATATGTATTTAATCAACCCTAGTCCATGTAACCCCCCATGTGAATATAATGTATCTTGACTGCACTGTAGTTAATAACTTCCCATACCATTCCATAGCCAAGGCTATTCCTATTACATTTAATATAGGATCACTTATACCAACTTAAATCTACCCCGCTCCTGTCCGATATTATATGGTATTAATCGTACTCAATCACCATAGATGTCTATAAATATAGGATATGATGTGTATATGGTAGATTACCTATCCATAATAGTCCAATTGGCTATTCATATGATAAATGACATATGCCACTTATGTTTGATGTCAAGTTAGAGAGTGGATAAGGATAATCCACGTAATCTTTGTAGATTACATTAAATACATTGTGGGGACAAAGGTACACGAGATAGTGATATATTATGCTATACATGGCGGTATGATATACGTGTGGTTTATGTTTTCATCAATCATGTTGTACATTAGGATGGGAGTGATACATATTTGGTGATTTCAAATTCATTCCAAACATATATATGCCTATTGGTATGACATTGGGTGACAAAATCAGGAACGTATATATTGCATAGTTCTTACTTCAATCAAAATTACTATGTTCCTCATGGACATAGTTTCCCACTATATATGTATTGATTCACCCCTATTCACCGCTTGGATATAATGTATCACGGCTACGCTGCAGCTAACAACTTGTCATACCATTCTATGGCCAAGGCTATTGCAACGACATCTAATATAGGATTCATGGTCCTAGCTTAACTCTACCTCACTCCTTCCCGATATTATATGGTATTACTCATACTCAATCACCATAGAACTCTATAAGCATAGGATATGATGTAGTATATTATAGATTACCTATCCATAATAGTCTAACTGGCTGCTAGTATGATAAATGACATATGCCACTCATGTATGATGTAAAATTAGTGAGTGGATAAGGATAATCCACATAATTGTCATAGATTACATTAAATACATTGTGGGGAAAAAGGTACACGGGATAGTGATATATTATGCTGTACATGGGGGTATGATATACGTGTGGTTAGCATTTTCCTCAATCATGTTGTACATTAGTACAGGAGTGGGATATATATGGTGACATCAAATTCATTCCAACCATAAATATGCCCATTGGTATGACACTAGGTGACAGAATTAGTAAGGTATATATAGCATAGTTTTTACTCGAATCAAAATTAGTATGTTCCTCATGTACATAGTTTCCCACCATATATGTATTTATTCACCCCTAGTCGATATAACCCCCCACGTGGATATAATATATCATGGCTATATTGCACTTAACAACTTCCCACACAATTATAAGGCCAAGACTATTCCGGTGACATCTAATATAGGATCACTTATACCAAGTTAAATCAACCCCACTCCTGTTTGATATTATATGGTATTAATCATACTCAATCACCGTAGAAGTCTATAAACATAGGCTATGATTTAGTATATGGTGGATTACCTATCCATAATAGTCAAATTGGCTGTTAGTATGATAAATGACATATGCCACTTATGCATGATGTCAAATTAGTGAGTGGATAAGGATAATCCATACAATCATTATAGATTACATTAAATACATTGTGGGGACAAAGGTACACGGGATTGTAATATATTATGCTATCCATTGGGGTATGATATACATGTGGTTAGTGTTTTCCTCAATCGTGTTTTACGTTAGTATAAGAGTAAGACATATATGGTGATATCAAATTCATTCTAGCCATATATATGCCCATTGGTATTACACAGGGTGATAGAATCAACAAGGTATATATAGGATAGTTCTTGCCCCAATCAAAATTAGTATGTTGCTCATATACATTATATTACTGGTTTCCGACCGTATATGTATTTCTTCACTCCAAGTCAATACAACACCCCACGTGGATATAATGTATCATGGCGACACTACAGTTAATAACTCGCCTTACCATTCTATGGTCAAGGCTATTACAATGACATCTAATATAGGATCACTGCTCCCGTCTTAACTCTACCCCACTCCTTTTCGATATTATATGGTATTAATCGTACTGAATCACCATAGATGTCTATAAACATAGGATATGATGTAGTAGATGGTAGATTACATATCCATAATAGTCCAATTGGCTATTAGGATGATAAATGACATATGCCACCTATGTATGTTTTCAAATTAGAGAGTGGATAAGGATCATCCTATAATCTTTATAGATTACATTAAATACATCGTGGGGACGAAGGTACACGTGATAGTGACATATTACGCTATACATTAGGGTACGATATACGTGTGGTTAGTGTTTTCATCAGTCATGTAGTACATTAGTACACGATTGAAACTTATATGTTGATATCAAATTCATTCCAAGCATATACATGCCCATTGGTATGACACTAGGTGACAGAATCAAAAAGGTATATGTAGCATAGTTTTTACTCCAATCAAAATTAGTATGCTGCTCATGGACATAGTTTCTCGCTATATATATATTTATTCACCCCTAGTACATATAACCCCCCACGTGGATATAATGTGTCTTGGCTACACTGCAATTAACAACTTCCCATACCATTCGATCGCTAAGGATATTCCTATGACATCTAATATAGGATCACTTATATCAGCTTAAATCTACCCCGCTCGTGTTCGATATTATATGGTATTAATCACACTCAATCACCATCGAAGTCTATAAACATAGGATATGATGTAGTATATGGTAGATCACCTATCCATAATAGCGGAATTGGCTCTTTTTATGATAAATCAAATATACTACTTATGCATGATGTCAAATTAGTGAGTGGATAAGGATAATCCATATAATCGTTATAGATTACTTGAAATACATTATAGGGACAAAGGTATAAGGGACAGTGATATATTATGTTATACATGGCAGTATGATATACGTGTGGTTAGTTGTTTCCTTAATCATGTGGTATGTTAGCACAGGCATGAGACATATATGGTGATATCAAATTCATTCCAACCATATATATGGCCATTGGTATGACACCGGGTGACAGAATCAGCAAGGTATATGTAGCATAGTTCTTACCCCAATCAAAATTAGTATCTTGCTCATGGACATAGTTTCCCACCATATATGTATTCATTCACCCCTAACCCATATAACCCCCTACGTGGATATAATGTATCAGGGCGACACTGTAGTTGACAACTTGCCATACCATTCTATGGCCAAGCCTATTACAATGACATCTAATATAGGATCACTGATCCTATTTTAACTATACCCCACTCCTTTTCAATATTATATGGTATTAATCGTACTAAATCACCAAAGAAGTCTATAACCATAGAATATGATGTAGTATATGGTAGATTACCTATCCATAATAGTCGAATTTGCTGTTAGTATGATAAATCACATATGCTACTTATGCATGATGTAAAATTAGTGAGTGGATAAAGATCACTCATATAATCGTTATATTTTACATTAAATACATTGCGGGGACAAAGGTAAATAGGATTTGATATTTTATGCTATACACGAGGGTATGATATACGTGTGGTTCGTGTTTTCCTAAATCATGTTTTACATTAGTAGAAGAGTGAGACATATATGGTGATATCAAATTCATTCCAACCACATATTTGTCTTTTGGTATGACACAGGGTGACAGAATCAACAAGGTATATAGAGCATAGTTCTTACCTCAATCAAAATTATTATGTTGCTCATGCACATAGTTTTTCACCACATATGTATTTGTTCACCCCAAGTCACCACGTGGATATAATATAGCATGGCTACACTGCAGTTAACAACTTACCATACCATTCTATGGCCAAGGCTATTGCAATGACATCCAATATAGGATCACTGATCCTAGCTTAACTCCACCCCACTCTTGTTCGATATTATATGGTATTAATCATACTCAATCACTATAGAAGTCTACAAGCATAGGATATGATGTAGTATATTGTAGATTACCTATCCATAATAGTCTAATTGGCTATTAGTATGGTAAATGACATATGCCACTTATGTATGATGTCAATTAAAGAGTGGATAAGAATAATCCATATAATCATTATAGATTACATTAAATTTATTATTGGGACAAAGGTACACGGGATAGTGATATATTATGCTATACATGGGGGTAAGATATACGTGTGATTAGTGTTTTCCTTAATCATGTGGTACGTTAGCACAAGAGTGAGACATATATGGTGATATCGAATTCATTCCAACCATATATATGCCCATTGGTACGACACTAGGTGATAGAATCAGCAAGGTATATATAGCATAGTTCTTACCCCAATCAAAATTAGTATGTTGCTTATGGATGTAGTTTCCCACCATATATATATTTATTCACCCCAAGTCCATATAACCCCTCATGTGGATATAATGTATCATGGCTGCACTGCAGTTAACATGTAACACCCGCCGCTCGATCCCTGAGAACCAGACGGTGGATGCCACATTTAGTGCCGGAGCATCATCTTGTGTCACGTACTAACTCTAGATCACATATTGGAAGTGGTTAGATTTTCGTAAGGAGGCGAGTAATTAAAAATTTAAAAATAATGTTTAAGGAAATTCCTACGTAAATTTTGCAAGAGTTTCCTCTAGAAATTAACTTGCCACACAAAGAAAATATATACACTTCCAATATAATTCCTCCAAACCCCAAAACTCCAATTCAACACAATATGTCGCAGGCACTTTTAAAAGTATAAGATCAAGTCCTCTTATCAAATTTTTATCCATTAAAGAAAGAAATATGTATCATCATACCTTCACCATTCATATAATTAAATAATATTACTCAAATATCTTCAAATCTCATTATTTACATTCTCAATATTTACAACTCCAATATTACTACAATAAGTCTATACATGTCATGATTTACATTATTATGCATATCCTACCCAAAAACTACACTTCTACTTTGATGTTGTCTCTTTGGTCTTCACGTAGCACCCACAGCTCACAACCTATGCATGATAAAAATCAACGTACTGAGTAGAAGACTCAGTGGTTTTAAATAATTATAAATTAAAATAACCAAGAAAGTTGCCAAATAATAAATCACATGTATCTTGAAAATACTTAAACTAGAATATATATTAAGCACTAAAAATTTGCTAATAAAATCCTATATTTTGAAAACTATAAAGATATTTACACCTAAGAAATTTATACCAAGCTCAAAATAAATAAAAAAAACACAAATACCAATATATATATTTTTGATTTCTTTATGACAAAATAAAATTCCATTTTTTTATTTAAGGCCCATACCCATACCGAATGAACGTAAGCAGATTTGATCGTGGCCTGTAAAAGCGCTACCCACGAAACACACAATCGTGGCCTGTGGAAGTGCCACCATGGCCTGTGGAAGCAACACCCACCAATCACACAATCATGGCCTATGAAAACACCACCGTGGCCTGTGCAAGCACTATCACAAATAATAAGCGCGTCTGCCTATTTATAAGGGCTGATAATCCTAGCATATGATCATAGCTCCACCAAATAGAACAGGCTGATAACCCGAGCATGCTCGCATATCGCAATACATCTCATCATACCATATTTCAATCATGTATAGCAAAGCCTAAAATAAATGCATTCTCCCACAATAATCTTATTTCTCATTCACCATTCCTTTTTCTTAAACATTATATAATTAACACTGATTATTTCAAAATCACTTAATTTACAACTTACGAAAATTACCAAATTCTCCCTTTTTTATAATTAATAGAATAAATTCAAATGGACATATTCCAAATAAATATACTTAATATAGTACAAAAGTAGTTAAATCAAGAAATTTCCAGCACTTTCATAAACCTGAGCTTTGTTGTGTTCTCAAGGTATAACTAAAGTTATATGACTTCAAATGGAGTGTAACTTAATTCATTAGAAAGCTAAGGTAAAATTGTACAAATGTCATGAAGGGACCATAGTCCAGATCATTTTCTAAGAGGGTGAATGAAACCCAAGAACACAAACCAGTAATCCAAACACGATTCAGCATAACCAATTTTGGTATAAAAATCATAAGTTGAGCTACAAGTATTGGAATTGAACATAAGAGGATGTTTTGGAAATTTGAGAGATAGAGCTACAGCTTTCATGAAGAAGTTAGAAATAGATGGAAATTATAAAAGGGTCAAAAATGACTTCTAGTCCCACCTAAGTACACCTCTAACATCAAAATTCAATAATTTAACCAAAACATACAAAGTTCTCAAAATTCATTCAAAAACCTAAAATTGAAAACTTAAGAAAATGAAAGGGGAATAAGAATATTATTGCACTAACCTTTCAACCAAGCCTTAGAAATCTTAAAAAGCTTCACTCCTTAGCTTTCTCTTTCCCCTTTAAGGATGGTTCTCCAACCTCTTCAAAATAGGAGAAAAATCCCATAAAAATAAAAAAATTAACATACAAGATAGAGAGAGCATGATTGAATGCATTTATTTCATATCTAATCTTAGATTTCTACCTAATAAATCACAAAATCCAAAAATCACAACATACCTCTTCAATGGCAACTTCAATTCTCTAGTTTAGGAACTCCAAATTTTAGCTTCTACTACTTAATTCTTAAGAATTAATCACAATTCTTTAGTTTAATTAGGTTATTAAGTGGTAATTTGTGGTAAGAAAATGAAAGAAATGGAGGAGGAAGAAAGACATGAAAATGGCATGGAGAAGAAGAAAGAGAAGTTGTTGCTTGGTTAAGTAGCAAAGTCAAACTTTGCTTTCAAATTTTATGCTAAATCAAGGGCCATGATCAAGTCCTAAGTAATCTCATCCAATGGCTCTAAATATTCCTCAAGTAATTCTCTTTCAAATATTTTTGAACTTCACAAATTAATTAAATTAACTCCAAAAAAATAATTCATCATTTATTCCTTAATATACTACACTAAAAATAATATTCATTAGTTGTCGCAATTCTCCAAAAATATTCATGAAATATTCCCTACCCACCTAAATCATGCAAACATACTCCAAAAATATTAAATTAGACACATATAGTAATTTTTTCAGACCACAATAATACTAAGTCCCAGACCAATGATACTATTCACATACCAATAAATCAGTATTACTGACACTGAACAATAGTCCGTTATAGTTCTTCCCCCTTAAAAGGAAATTTGTCCTCAAATTAACCTAATATAAATAACTGAGGATGCTGCTATCGCATATCCTCTTCTCTCTCCCAATTAGCCTCCTTTGTCTTATGGTTCCTCCATAGGACCTTTACTAGACATATTCTCTTATTCCTTAATTCCTTAACCTCTCTAGCAAGTATCCTTATGGGTTCTTCCTCCTACATCAAATTTGATTCAATGGTGACAGACTCAGCTGAAATCACATGCGAAGGATTCGATCTATATCTCCGTAGCATGGATACATGAAAGACATTATGTATCCGATCCATGTCTGATGGTAAAGTTAGTCTATATAGGTCAATGGTCCCACACGCTCTAAGATCTTGCATGGCCCTATGAACCTAGGACTAAGCTTAACCTTCTTACCGAATCTCAAAACCTTCTTCCACGGAGACACCTTCAGAAACACTCTATCACCCATTGCATACTCGATATCCTTCCTCTTGAGATCAGCATACAACTTCTCACTATCTGAATCTACTTTCAACCCTTCCCTAATGATCCTCACCTTATCCTCCGTATCTCTGATCAAATCTGGACCCACAATCTTGCCCTCACTAAGCTCCGTCCAACATAAAGGTGTCCTACACCTCCTACCATACAATGCCTCAAATGGAGCCATCTGAATACTCAACTGATAACTATTGTTGTAGGAAAACTCAACTACTCGAATATACTTCTCCCAACTGCCCTCAAACTCAATCACACAAGCCCTCAACATATCCTCAAGAATCTTAATCACCCGACCTGACTAACCATATGTCTACGGATGGAAGGCTATGCTGAAATGCAATCTAGTACATAAAGCCTCACATATAACTTCTTCCAAAACCTCGAAGTAGACCTCGAATCTCTATAAGAGATAATAGAGGAGCTCCGTGAAATCTCACAATCTCATCAATGTAGAGCTCTGCGTGCATATAATGCATCATGGCTACACTGCAGTTAACAACTTGTGATACCATTCTATCGCCAAGCCTATTGCAATGACATCTAATAAAGGATCACTGATCCCAGCTTAACTCTACCCCACTCTTGTCCGATATTATATGGTATTCATGATACTCAATCACCATAAAAGTCTATAAACATAGGATATAATGTAGTATATGGTAAACTACCTATCGATAATAGTCTAATTGGCTATTAGTATGATAAATGACATTTGCCACTTATGTAAGATGTCAAATTAGTGAGTGGATAAGGATAATCCATATAATCATTCTAGATTACATTAAATACATTTTGGGACAAAGGTACACGGATAGTGATATATTATGCTATACATGGGGGTAATGATATACGTGTGGTTAGTGTTTTCCTCAATCATGTGGTACATTAGTACTGGAGTGACACATATATAGTAATATCAAATTCATTCCAACAACATATATGCCCAATGGTACGACACAGGGTGATAGAATCAGCAGGGTATATATAGCATATTTGTTACCCCAATCAAAATTAGTATGTTGCTCATGGACATAGTCTCCCACCATATATGTATTTATTCACCCCAAGTCCATACAACCCCCAAGGTGGATATAATGTATCCTGGCTACACTACAGCTAACAACTTGCTATACCATTCTATAGAAAAGGCTATTCCAATGCCATCTAATATAGGATCACTGTTCCCAGCTTAACTCTACCCCACTCCTGTCCAATATTATATGGTATTAATCATACTCAATCACCATATAAGTCTATAGACATAGGATATGATGGACTATGTGGTAGATTACCTATCCATAATAGTCTAATTGGCTATTAGTATGATAAATGACATATGCCACTTATGTATGGTGTCAAATTAGTGAGTGGATATGGATAATCCATATAACTATTATAGATTACATTAAATACACTATGGGTACAAAGATACACAGGATAGTGATATATTATGCTATGCATGGGGGTATGATACCTGTGTGGTTAGTGTTTTCCCCAATCATGTGGTACGTTAGTACAGGAGTGAGACATATATGGTGATATCAAATTCATTCCAACCATATATATGCCCATTGGTATGACACAGGGTGATAGAATCAGCAAGGTATATATAGCATAGTTCTTACCTTAATCAAAATGAGTACGTTGCTCATGTATATTATATTGCTAGTTTCCCACCATATATGTGTTTATTCACACCAAGTCCATATAACCCTCCACATGGATATAATGTATCATGTCTACACTATAACTAACAATTTCCATACTATAACACCTCCTATCCAGACCTGTACGACTAGACACTAAGTGTCACATTTTGTGTCAGAGACACATGGTTGCTTAACACATATATATTCTTATTTATATAAAGAAAATCAATTTTGAGTTAAAAACTTGTTTTTCTCTATTATAAGCGAATATTTAAGAACAGTTTTATTCATCAAGGGGTGTAAATATTATTTACGTTTAATGTAATTACGGAAAACTTAATAATTAGAAAAGTTTTGGTAATAATCCTTTCACTTAAGTTGTAAAATCATAAATATTACTACCACATGTAAATCATTTAAATAATTAAATAAACTATAAACAAAACTTGAAAGAAATAAATCATGGAATTCATAAAATATAATTTGGCTTCAAAACATCACTTTTGAATTAAGGAATATAAAACTCAAATATTCATATAAAACTTTAAATCATAATATTTAATAACCATATGGATAATTTATCATAAAATTAAAATGATAATTAACAAGTTCACTTTAGTTATATAAATACTATCTAACTTAAAATACATTTCCTTAAAATAAGATCTCTTATACCACATGCCAATCTCATAGTACCTTCATGCTCAAGTCAGTTGATACATTTTTCTCTTCTCTGATGTTGATATTGGTGTTCTGAATCATGACAGTCGATACTAACTTCAACCTACACCCGAGAAACTCAACGAGCTGAATATAAAACTTAGTGATGCTGATATATGCATTAGTTTATGGTGTCCGAACCATATCACATAATGTATTTGAAAACTTATATCTTAAAAACATTTAAGTCCGCAATATAGCATATTATATATGTATATATTACCTTTGATATTTATTTATCGAATTCATAATCAAGCATAGATTTTAAATTTAAATTCCCTATTAACATATTTTATAATTCACTAACTACCATAACTACATATTCTTACAATTAGAACATAAATAAACTAAATCATACATCATAACTTAATAGCTTAATTTCCTTATCTTAAAAAGATAATTTTCTTAAAGGTCTGAGATACACCTAGAAGAAAATGAAGCAGATAAGATT
>CANUEP010119311.1:0-20451 GCA_947857235.1 Jatropha podagrica | reverse complement strand
TTCCTTACTTGAAGAAATCGGTATGTGTACATAATGTTCTTAAATGATTACTAAATATACTTGTTTTCATGTTCATTGATATAACAATTCTATCGTTTTTGATATTTTTCCAGTGGGCAGATGTATGTAATGCTTACTTATTAGAAGCCAAGTGGTATAACAGCGGCTATACACCAACTTTACAAGAATATCTTGAAACTGCATGGATTTCTATTGGAAATGCCGTGGTGTTAATACATGGTTATTTTGTTTCAAAAACTCCGATAACAAACGATGCTTTGAAAGCCTTAGAGGAATATCACAATATAATTCGATGGTCATGCATGATTTTTAGACTTACAGATGATCTTGGAACATCCTCGGTATGTGAGTTAGCTAGCTAGTTTATTCAATCCTGTTCTCTTTTATCATTTCAATTCTTTTATTGATTCTTATCATCTTCATTTTTTTTTCTCATTATTTGTTAGGATGAATTAAAAAGAGGCGATGTTTCGAAATCCATTCAATGTTATATGTACGAAACTGGAGTTTCAGAAGTAAAAGCTCGTGAGCACATCCGATATTTAATCAATGAAATGTGGAAAAATATGAATAAGGAATTACTTACTGATTCTCCGTTTTCAAAAACTTTTATTGGCATTGCAATTAATCAAGCCAGGATGGCGCATTGCATGTACCAACATGGTGATGGGCACGGAATTGAAGATCATGAAACTAAGGATCGTGTTTTATCATTACTAGTTCAACCTATTCCATGAACACCAAGTTTTCCACACTTGCCATGATATCTTTTGCATCCTTGCAAATTTTACATGGGCTATAACATTAGTTATGGACTATTTTGATTTGTGAATCAATTGAATAAAAACAATTTAAAGATGTGAGATAGAAAGTAGTTATGTGATTACTTGCATGTAACAGTTGTCTTAAATTCAAGAAAATTTATAAAAATAAATGTTATATTATCATTAATGATATTGACTCGGGTCTATAACAAGTTAGGCTTATCTTTAATACAAAATAGTTTAAGCCATTTTGGTGCTACTAATAATCAAAATTAATTTGCTTAAACGATTTGATTAAGTTCAATTAAAAAATTAGTTCGGTTAAATTCGATTAAGTCAAAAAAAGTTTGGTTAACCAAATTGGATTAGTTCAATTATGGTAGAGCCAACTCATTATAAGTCCAAATATTAATACATTACTAATTGAATTTGATTAGTTTACTCCTAGGTCTCAGATTTTCAACATGATATTAGAGCCTCAGACTCGAACCTGCATGAGGAAAATTCATATATTGTGTTGCACCCTGTTGACTTGTGTTAGGTCACCATATACTTGTCAAGTGGGTAATTATATTTCGAGGGGGGAATGTCGAAGTGTGTGGGTAGTCCCACATTGGATAAATACATAATAACTATAAGTAGCATATAATGAGAAGGGGGAATCAACAAAAATGATTTAGGTCATAGTTTACTCTAGCTATATATACCCTTAGATCCTTGTCCGCAAGTTAGGCATCTCATAGCTATATATATCTGCAAACTAGAACTTCATGTTCAAACTAACAATTAACAGTTGATCTCATTCTCGTAAGCCTGGAAGCCATGACGAGCATCAAAAGGCTTATGAATTAAACAAGGGTTGTAGTTCAGTGCTAACATCAAAATTGAATTAATAATGCAGGGAGGGAAGGGCTTCCAATTGAAAGCATTTTTAACAATCTGGATAAAATTTGGATTGTAGTTCTCATAAATCCATTAAATGAAGTATATAAACAAGTATAAGGAGATCACTCAATTAAATCACATAATTACCACGAACAAACTGAGTTATAACTCGAAAAGTCAATTAGCTCACTGAAATAGAAAAAAGAAGAAAGAAACAGAACATATATACCCTTATTGAACTGCATATTTATCATATTTCACACTGCAAATTGTAGAAGAAGAATTGTACAGCTACATATACATTGCCCGAATAACTTGTAACTTTGCATTTTTTTTTTTTTTATTATCTAACTTTCATTTCAAAACTCAAATTTCTAATACAATCAAGCTTTGAATATTTTAGAGCTGGTAATCTATACATCAGACTCTTATCACATTAGAATGGAAATTGCAATTTAAAAGTAAATCAATAATTTCAATTGAAAATTATAATCGATTTAGAATCAGAGCCTAATGCTCACCAAATTAGGAAACTGCCTACACTATTGTAACCAGCTCGACTAGAGAGGAATTCTGCCTTCTATGGCTCGCTGGAGCATCCCCAGCGCTCCACCCACAAAATTATGCCAAACTTTTCCGAATCGCACAAGGGTCTCATTTCCGCTATCAATTCCTGCGAACTAGAGCTTAATGCCATCAATTTTCCAACTTTTATCTAATTAAAACCTAAATTAAAAAAAAAAAATCCAAATCTTATCATTGATGCCCAAAAAACGCAAAGGAGATTGTAAAGAAGTGCTAGCAGACAATAACCAGCCTTACCTGGCCAAGAGGATCACCGGAAATGGCTAGAAGATGGCTGGAGAGAAATCTGTCGAGTCTTTCTCTCCTCACTAATGCATAAGAAACAACAATAAACTAGAAGAATAACGCTATGGCATGGAGAGGAGACGAGGACCAGGGACCAAAATAGCGTGAAAACTTCAGTCCCTTGCCATCAATTGGCGGTTAGAGGCAGAAAAAATAATGTTTGAGCCGAGAGAAAAACTGAGTCGCGCGGGAGGAGAGGGGAAGGTTTGGCCGGAACCAGAGATAGAAGAGGAGGAGGAATAGTCAGTTGGGCAACGGAGTTGGGGTTCGTGCCGCCAGTTTGGTTTGAGTTTTGCCGGAAAAACAAAGGTGAGAGGAAGAGGGAAGGCTATCGTTCTTTTATCAAAATTCATATAAAAGCATTCACCACTTCCTACTTTTTGCTAGATATCAAATGATAGAGCAGTTATCTATCAACTTACAGAATTTTCACTACCCTTTTCATTCAAAAACTCTACGCTTTCACTTCTACGTATTATTCTTATAGCTGGAGAGAGAAGTTAATTGATACCAACTTTTAGTTCACCCCGAAGCATAGATTTACAAGCAAATATATTATCTCTGCCATGTCTGAATAAAAATTAACCAAATAGTAATCTTTTTTTTATATAGCAGCAGATAATTGAATAAATGAAACCAATATCGATCAATATATATACATGCTACAGGGTATGAAATGAGATATATGCAAAGAAGGAATAATAAACTTATCTTTATATTTTTTTTTTCCGAGAAGACTTATTTCTTTATTTAGAATCATCAGAGAATAATTTTTGTTTTTTCACGATCGAAGCCAATTGATGGATTCGGAATGATTTATTACTGCTATAGAAGGTGTGTTGCACACGCTCACCGCACTATTATTAAACTCTTAGAATTTTGAGAGAGAATAATTATGATTAAATCCGAATTTAAAATATATTTAGCGTATATATAGTGGAGTTTGAATAGTCCGTATCAAATGAAAATTTTAAATTATAATTAATTTTCTATTTAAAATTATTTTAGAAGTCTATTTATTTAATTAGAATAATTTGTTATTATAAGTTAATAAAATGAAAGAAAAGAACAGAAAAGCAGCACAATCACTCTCCAGCTACAAGCATCCTACTAAAAAGGAGACATTGGTTGAACCACATAAGATTGGGAGGAAAGTAATGACTCGAGCACCAAAGTGTCTGCCAAACACATCCAGAGGGACCATTACAGTTGAGCATCTTAATTTCGGTTTTAACGGTTGAAAATAGTAAAGGGACTTGTTACACATCGGAAATATAACAAACAAAAGAAGAGCTTAGGAGTAATCGGTGAAAATTGTTAAATTGACTTAGATCATTTTGATTAATATACCACCCATCTAAAATATTTATAATACAAAACTCAACACTCCATAATAACAAGCCCAAGCTAATATTAAAAAAGTCCACATTCTCTAAAGGCGCATTTTCAAATTCTAATATGGTATCAAAATCGAAAATATCTTAATCTATGTAAAAAGATTCTGGAAGCCCAAACTATAGAGACCTGTGACCTTTGAGGTTCAAGAGTACAAATCCAGACAAAAAAAAAAAAAAATGAAGAAGTAAAAGCCAGACCTAAGGCCTCTGAGACTCAAAAGAACACAAGTCTAGACTGAAAAAGTGACTTCAATAAAAAAAAAAAGTCAAGCCCAATAGCACTTGAGGAGTGTTGAAAACAGTAAAAGGTGGAAATGATTAAATTGACTTAGGTCTCATAATATAAAGCCTAACACTCAATAATAACAAAGCCCAAGTTAATATTAAAAAAAAAATGTCGGCAGGCCCATTTCCAAATTCTAATATTAACAAACATGAGTGGTCGAAATGCCTTCTATTTTTACGTATTTGTCCCTCAAACAATATATAATTAAGGACATGTAGCTAATTAAGGAATTCAATCTAGTTAGTGGTCGAAATGGCTTGTCGTTTATCTGTGTCATTTCTTACATTCACTTTCACTAAACCGCCAAGCAGAACTCACTTCATTCCCGGATTAAGGGAAAATTGCAGTTTTAGTCGCAAAGTTAAATGTATTGCCGGTCAAAGCAATGCTAATGTAAATATTGCGAGACGATCTGGAAATTACAAACGTTCCATTTGGGATTATGATTTTGTGCAATCACTCACCAGTGAATTTAAGGTATAGAGAGAGACCTATTATGAGAATAATTCTTGTTTGATGTAAGAATGGTTAAAATGATTTGTTTATGTGATGCAGGGAGAGGTGTACACAGAAAGGATCAGAAAGCTGAAGGAAGAAGTGAGGGTTATGCTTAACCAACCCATCAATGATTTGGATCAGCTCGAATTAATTGATGCCCTGCAAAGACTTGGATTAGCTTATCACTTTAAAGATAAAATAGAGAGAAGGTTGAGGGATATTAATAATCGTAGACGCAGTGGTAATGCACGGACAGGGGATTTGCATGCTGTAGCTCTTGAGTTTCGACTTCTAAGGCAACATGGATACACCATTTCTCAAGGTATAAATTATACTTTTACAATGAAAAAAGTCAGTCGATTTTTCATATAAGCAAATTGGCCAAACAGAACCGAAACAAGGCTATTTGGTTTGATATGTTGTTTTGCTCACATCTACTTTTCGCGAGGCATAGGTGTCGTTCTTTTAGTAATCTTTTAGTTGGTTTAGATTTTCGGTACTTTGATTAGGTTCAGACATAGGGTGGAAGTCAGATGGCTTGGGCATAATTTAAACGTTTTATTTATTTCTATTCCTATACTTAGATTCTTTTAGTAAAATAATTTTTTTTATTAACTATCAGTTGTTCCATGCGCTGGATCTCATAATTAATGTTTAAGATTCAAAATCTTGCCTTGTGAATAGAGAAAGCTGGAATGGAAAGGTCGCCCCCTATAATGAGTATTTACAGAACTTGAATCTGGATTGATTGCCTATGCCAAATACCAAGTGATTTGTCAAAAATAAATAAAGCACCTTTTTAGTTCAATTGATAAAAAAATAACACATATATATTAATTAAATTACTTGAAAAAAATACTCGTTTAAATTAAGCTCACGGATGAAAGTATGAATTTTTTAGGCCTTGTTTATTATAGTTTTTGTCTAGTGTTTTAAATTTTTAGAAACAATAAACAGTTTTTTGTTCTTTTAAATTTTTTTCTTTACCTAAATCAAAATTGTTTTCTTTTTCTTTTCATTCATAATATAAAAAATTACTCTAAATTATTATACTATAGGAAAATACACAGATATAAATATTGGATAATATTATAAACACATCAACACATGCATAAATATAATTTATTTATAATTTTCAGTATATCAAATTTATCATGTATATTAAATTTATTATTTTTGTTAGATAGTTATAATTTTAAGTGATACTGAAAGAGTCGAAAGTTCTTAATTTAATATCAGAACATTAATAATAAAAACGAATTTATACTTCAAATTTAAATTTCAGTATGCATTAATAATGTATCTTCAAAAAAATGTATTAATAATGTGTAAGTGATTTCAATAAATAAATCATATTAAATTTAAATAAAAAAATAGAGAATTTTCCGTGAAACTGAGATTAAATATTCTAGTAATTTAAGTAAATAAATAATATTAAATTTATATAGATGGAGAAGATGAATAAAAATAATATACAATTATCGAGATAAACCCTATAGTAAAAATAAAAGAGATCCTTAAAAAATGAGATATATCCTACAAGAAAGGAATATAAAGTGAAAACAAGATTTTGGAAACTTTGGGAGAGCTACCAGGTAGGAGGCTAGCAAGATTAAGGAGATAATACACTATTATGGAGGTGCGTCTGGTCAAAGTATCAATTTTGATAAATCTAAAATATGCTTTAGCTCCAACATAAGCACAGATGCCCGTAAGGTGATTAGCAATAGTCTAGGGGTGCGTCAAATTGATCACCATAAGAAGTATTTGGGTCTTCCAGCTTTCATGGGGAGAAAAAAGAAAGAAATGTTTAGTAACTTAGTTGATAGAGTTGCGAAAAAACTGAATGGGTGGAAGGAAAGATCCCTGTCTCGAGCTGGTAAGGAGGTGCTTCTTAAGTCGATTATCCAAGCCATTCCCACCTACATTATGAGTTGTTTCGCTATTCCTTTGGACATATGTAATCAAATTGAAGGCATTATGGCTAAATTTTGGTAGGGACAGCAGAAGGACGAGCATAAAATTCATTAGTCCAGTTGCTTTAACTTGTGTTGTTCGAAGGACCAAGGTAGAGTGGGTTTTAGGAATTTGCAGGCCTTTAATCTTGCGTTGCTGTCAAAGCAATGTTGGAGACTTGATTCTAATGACTCTTCTTTGTTATCGCAGTTTTTAAGGGCCTGCTACTATCCTCGTGGGTCGTTCATGTATGCAGGTCCTGAGTATAAGCCAAGTTTCACATGGCAGAGTTTTATGAAAGCTTGACCACTTATTGATCAAGAGTCTCGGTGGCTTATTGGTAATGGTGCGAGAGTTCCTGTTTGGGGTGACAAATGAATTCCATCGCTACCGTATCAGAGAGTACTTTTAGCTCCCTCAGATTTGGATCCTAGTGTCTATGTTTCTGAATTAATTGATCACGGGACTAGTCGTTGGCGACAGGATGTGATATGTTCTTCCTTCTTCCCTTTGGAAGTTGCTGCTATCCTAAAAATTTCTCTCAGTGTTCATAGAGCCCATGATATTCTTGTTTGGAATTGTTTTACAATTGTGTTTTTCTCGGTAAAGTTAGCCTATCATTTGGTGCTACAATCTCAGTTTAGCGATGTTGCATCTACTTCTACAAGTGTCCAGGATGGGCTTTGGAAATGGCTATGGAAGCGACAACTACCCCCTAAGGTCAAGCATTTCCATCATCGTCTTCTTTCAAATATGCTCTCGACCAAAATCATGTCGTGTCGACGAGGTGTTGATGTTGACCTGGTCTACAGTAACTGTGGTGAGGCAATAGAATCCATGATCACGTTTTCTTACATTGCCTAATTGCAGTTCAAGTTTGGCGTTTATCTCCTTTGTGTTTTGATACTGCGGTGACCCTCTATCCTGGATGGATTGGTTCCTACAGAAACATGAAAATCTTCTCGAGGAACAACTGCATCTGATTCTTATGATACCGTGGGCTTTGGGGCATGCTAGAAACTTGTGGTTATACTAAGAAACTTACTGATTCCTAGATTTTACATTGTGCATTCAGTTTGCTACAAGATTTTTTAGATGTTCAGAGTCGTGATAGTCGACATGTTTCTGCTCAACACGTACCAGCACAAGTCATAGATTGGCAGGCTCCAGCTTTTGGGTTTATTAAGTGTCACGATCCAAAATCGTGGGCCGGACCGGCACTAGGACTTAAGTAAGCTTAAGGCCAACGAGACCCGTAGTAAGCCTAAATTATTAAAATCCATTTCTATTATCATTTGACTAAGAGAATAGTAAGCCCATATTATGACACTATTCATAAATTAATCAAAGTTAACATTTTTTACCCAGCTTTAATGTTAAATACTGTTCATAGGTCGGACCCATATCCATTTAATAAAAATACATTCTCATGTAAATATTTATTTGTCATAATATGATCAAACTATTCCTATTATATAGTCTCCAAATATTAAAAAAAAAATATTCCACAATTTTTTTATAATCACATGATAATTTCTTTTACATAACCAAATATTAATTAAACATCCTAGCTGCGAAATAAAATGTGCAAAAAACCACAATTATTAACAAATAATTCATACTAACATATTCAAATTTCTGCGGAGAATGAAGCAGTCTTATAAACCAACGATACTTTTATTTTCTGAAAAATGTTTATGAAAGGGGGGGTGAGTTTCATTAAACTCAGTGAATAATAATAAATAATGTAAACTCACACATTCAGGCAGTATGTTTTCACAATATATAAAATAGATATTCTTTCACAAACACATGACACAACATTAGCATATTCAAATAAATCACATTCAAATATTCACAACATATGAAAATTGGTCAATGAAGTCACAAATCCACCTATTGGCTCCTGGCCAATTTTCATTATAATAATATACATATATCGAGGAGTCAATCCCCTGTATCTAGCCCACTGACCCATAGTGACACATGTCGTCCCAATTTTCACCTAGATACAAAAGCACATTATTTCACATCGCAATTATTCACAATTATATTCAATACAATAAATGCAACATATGAATGTAATTAAGGGCAGAAATTGTATAAATTTATGGAACCGAAATATTATATATCAAAGACTGAGATTATAGAACTGAAATATTATATTTAGAAGGTGAACAATATCAATATAACAATAGAAATAGAAAATGATTCATGATTATTTTAAATAATATAAAGAGTATATGGTATGCATGTATGCAGGATGGTATGCACCATTTATTATTACTCACAATAATCGCAGAATAATTTCAGATTTGTCCTGGGTTCTGATTTGGAGGAGCAGTAGAGGAACGTGGCCGATCTAAAAGACACATATAGTAGGACAAATAAAATCAGATAAGCGATTCCTTTAATTAAGAAATTAATTAATTAATTTAATAAACCTATCTGTTTATTTTATTTTTCTGACTAAATTTTTAATATTATTTTCACAAAAATATAACTGTCCACCTATTTTAATATAATACAGATTTCTAAAATAATCATCTTGTATACTAAACAATTATTCAAATAATAATTATAATAAACTCTATAACTATAATAAACCTTTAATTCAAAAATCCTTAATTATATATTTCTATTAATTCACTATAATCTATTTTTCATTTATTCAACTTCAATAATCAGTCTAACTCTAAAATTATCACATTTAAATAAGTTTAATTTATTTTAACCTTTTAACCAATAATTTCTTTTCTGCAGAATATATCCACATATAAAAATATTTAAATCCACTAATTATCCGTTAATAATAATTTTAACTAATTAAAATCTTCAAATATAATTTGTTAGCAATTTTACCAAATATTTATTTTCAAACCGAATTCGCTTAAACTCAGTAATTATATAAATACACTTATTTTACCAAAATTTCATTTAACGTCCGAAATAATCGTATCAATCTAATTTAATTCATAATTGATCAAATCCTTAAATACCATAATATTTCAATACAATATTTTCAACCTTATCACTGAAATTCATTTTTTTACAATTATTCATTTAATTAACTGGATAATTAGTTCTATTGTTTAATATACTCCATTTATTTAAAATCCTTCAATAATAATCACTAATTCTTAATAAACTATTTTTTTCATAATTTTAAAATATTAACAATAACTAATTAAATTTCACCATTTAATTTAATCTACTGATTCTCAAAATTACTTAAAATTCTATAATCACTTTTTGGTTAACTAAATCCCTCGATTAATTCATTTTATCCATTTTCACAATTAATCAACTAAAAATATTAAAATCAATAATTAATATCCTATAATCAAATTAACTCCCATAAATAATATAATTCTAGACTAAAATCAATAAATCAACATATAACCCAACAATCAATAATTTACCAAAAATTCTAACAATATACCTTCTCAATAAAACAAAATTAACCAAATAATAATTTAACCTCCTATAATAAATCAACTATCACAAATGCTTAATTTAACTAATTAATTACTAAAATCATCCCTAAAAATAATAAAATCCATCAAATAAACAAAATCAACAATTAATCCATCAACCACCTAATTAATAAAATTAATCAATCAAAATACCAAAATTAATTATCCTAAAATCAAATTAACCTCCTTAATTAACATAATCCCAACTAAAATTAACATATCTCAACCTATACTAAATAATCAATTAACTACCATAAGTCTATCAATATACCACAAAATCAAATAAATTGATTTCCACAAATACACTATTTAACTAATTAATCGTTCAAAATACTAAAATTCAAACTAAAATACTAAAATTAACTAATCAATTAGCTAACAATATAATAAAATCAAATAATTAAAATTCTAACAATTAACCATAAATATTCAAATTTAGCTAACTAATTAATTATCAAAATTTAACTAAATAAATTTGAGAATAATTAAAGTTAGTACCAATTAATTTCACAGTCCCAATAATTCACAGATTGAAATGGGTGGTGGCTGGGACGGTGGCAGTGTGGAGGAGTGGGTGGCGTGAAGTCGTCGACTTGCTGGGACGGCTGAACGGAAGGCTGCTGATGGCGGCAGGAAGGGCAGCAGCTGGGTCTGGTTCACACAAAGGAGAGGCTGTGCTGAGCTTGCTGGAACCAGAAATCGAAGAGAGAAGGAGAGAGAGACGTCGTGCCCAGTGGAGACGGCAGAGACAGCGGCGTGCGGAGGAGGAGCTGCTGGAGCTTGGTGTTGCGCGCGGTGGCCTGCTGAAGTTTGGGTGGCCGGTGCAGTGGAGAGAAGGCGGAGATAGGGAAAGAGAAGGGGAAGCGGGGCTGGAGGTGGCTGTGGCGCGGTGGCCGGCGCAGTGAGGGAGTGGCAGTGAGTGGGCTATGAGAGTGAGAGAGAGTTGAGTGAAAGAGAGGTGTCGATGGAGAGAATAAGAAGAGGAAAATAAAAAGAAAAGAGAGAAAAGAAAGAAAGAAAAAGGAAAAGAAAAGAAAAAGTAAAATTATTAATAAAAACAAACCGTCCGTCGATAATTTGTCGTGGAGAAAAAAATAGTAACGCACAGTATTTTTAAAAATATTTGATTTGGGTCCAATTTTAGTTAATTTGGTCCAATAAAAAAAAATTGATCTGATTTTTATTCGATTAACGGTTACTCAATTAATTTTAGAGCGAACCAAAATGATTTTCGATCCCGATAATATTACGTGGGGTAATATTATTGGCTAATAATTTAACGATTAAATTTAAATGAAAATTATTTTGAAATAAAAATTTTAGGATATTACAGTATACTTATTGGAATTGTCTTTTATGTCAACTGTTATTTATATAATTAATGAAGAAATGAACTCTTTTTAATGATATTTTAGGGGAAATTCATTTAACTAATTTTCTTAATTCAATAAATTTTTCTATTTTCTCTAAATAGGATGGAGTATTTTTTTTTATGATATGTAGAATCTTATAAGTTAAAAAAAGCAATTTTAATAACTATAGAGTAAAATGAGATGTGATGAAACTTTAGATCGGCAAAGTTGATCTTAATTAAAGGATAGATCTCATCTCCAATAATATTTAGACTCAATTCGAATAAAAATATTAAATTTGTATTGAATTTTTATTTCATAATTATTTTAAAAAATAGATTAGAATTCTTACTGTCTGGTGCACACCCCTCTAATAGTGATGAATCAAACGTAATATTACACCTTTATCAAGTTTAGTATAATTAATTAATTATTGTATTATCTCGCTAAGCTATATTTATTTAATTCAGCTTAATTAACATTTATATCCTTCATTTTTATTTGGTAGAAGTTACTGTCATTAAAGTAAAGTATAGTCAAATATGGTAAAAAAAAGTCGAAAATGTTCTTTTGTATTTATGGGAGTTAAGTATTGGTAAATATAAAGATAAAGAAAATATAGCCTTAGGGGTTAGAAATTTTTAACTTTTACGGAATTGAAAATTGAAGTGTTTATATAGATTTTCAATCCCTCAAATAATTTTTAAAAAATCATCCTCACTCTCAAACTTTCTTTCCAACCTTACCTTACTCTCTAAATCTACCAAATAATCCATCCAAACAATCTGTTAAGGGAGGAAAGTTTCATGATATTATTTGTTCGGAATTCAACAGAGTAAATGATAAGATAAAAGGAAAAATAAAGTTGTCACCAGATTAGGTTAGACATCAGCATATAACTCAAAAAACGAAGAAATCTTATAGAAAAGGTCTGAAATTAATGCGCAAACTCACCTCTACGCCAAGTCAAATGGCTCAATAAGGACCTTTACCAACAACCCATCCCTTCTTTTGTCCTCTCTATATCTCACCAATCCAATCTCTTCTTTCGCATAGCATATTTGGCAATGTCCAACAAGAAAAGCCTCAAAACAATGCTCATAGAAGCCAAAGCCAATGCAAGTTCCAGATCTTCGTTTCTACTCGAACCAACTCCAAACCCATTTGCCAATTCCAAACTCAAAATCCCTTCTGCTACCTCCAAAACTGAAATACTTGAAAAGAAGTGTCCAAAAGCTCTTATAATGATAAAAAGCATTGCTGTGGTGAAGAGCTCTCAGGACCCATTTAAAGATTTTAGGCACTCCATGTTGCAAATGATCTTTGAAAAAGAAATCTACGCGAAAGATGATCTTCAACATCTTCTATATTGCTTCTTGGAGCTCAATTCACCTTGTCAACATCCTGTCATCATTAAAGCTTTTACTGATATCTGCAATATTGATGTCATCTCCTCCAACCACCTCCTTAATTTTTAGGTTCTAATTGTGTGAAATCATATATTGATAGCATGTGCGAGGTGGAGGTGCTTTGGAACTTGAAAACAGAGAGCTGGATCTTGTTCTCCAACTAACTAAAATTATACATTTTAATATTTTTTAATCTAATAATGATATTTCATGTGAATATTGTATATCAATATTTGTTTTAAATGCTAAAAAATTATTTTATATTAAATTAACCTTTTTATTTTATAAAAAATAAAGAAAAATAATCATTCATCAGCTTTTGGTTGGAGTCCATTGTGCTTCAACTAACAAGAGGTGTGCATAAGATACATTGGCAATAGTAAATGTATCTAGGCTTTTCTTCAACTCTTGCAAATGGTTGATAACTTTACCTCCTATAGGCTGTACAGAACTAATCTCCAGGTTCAGGCTATCTGCTGACCATTTGTATAACAATGAAGGATGAAAATAATTGGGAAAATTATTTTTGGGTTCTTAAGTTTTTACAAAATATATTATTTTGTCCTCACTGTTTATAATAATTATTTTAAAGTTACTAAAATTTGCTGTTGTCTTAATTTGAAAAAGGAGCTTTTTCCATTAATTTTACAATAAAAAAAGATAGAAATACCCTTGTTTGTACGCAAAAATGATTATATCAAAAAATAAAATAGTGATACAGAAACATAAAAGAAGAAAAGAAAAGAAGGAAGAGAAACAAAAACAAAAAGGAGAAAGAAATGAAAATAATAAAAAAAAAACTTTCGCTCATTACTCTCTCTTTTTGATTGCAGGCGGCGATCTCTCTTTCTCCATTAATTCCGGTCACCATCTGAAGAAAGTAAGTCGATAAGAGACACTCTAAGCGTTCGTGACCTCAGCTCCAATTGCCATTTTTAGGTCTATTTTCTGATCTTGAGGGTCTTGCCTATGTACTCGTTTGAATCATCAATTGACATTGCACAACACTTGTTTGATCAAATTCCTCAGCTTGATACTATCTCTTACAACACAATTATCATTGCTCATGAAATTGTTTAAGGAAATGAGAGAGATTGGTATTAAAATGGATGGATTCACGCTTTTTGGAGTTATTACTGCTTGTTCCAATGATCTGAATTTGATTAAGCAGTTTCTTGTTTTTGTTATTGGTTTATTTTTTGAAGAAGAAATCCAATCCCAAATCTCCTCTTAGTGTTTACAATGAGGAAGGGACCCAACAATGAACCTCCTCTACTCCAATTCGAAATCTATTGTAATTCACATGGTAGAGCAATGAATGCCCAAGGCCATTGGGAAGGCAGGATTTGGTGAAATCGGTGAACAAAAATTATGTCTGTGGGTCCCATAACAAGGGTATTTCCATATTTTTATTATAAAGTTAATGGAAAAATATTACTTTTTCAAGGGAAGGATTAAAAATTTAGATGGACGCATACTTCAGGGACTCTGCAATAATTATATAAATAGCGTGGACGAAGTCATATATTTTGTAAAAACTTACGAAATTAAAAATAATTATAGGAAAGATATTTCAATAGATAATCTCGATATAAGTATCAATAAACATATATGATTTTCAGATATAATACCTCAATATTAGCATGGTAGAACATGTCTTTGTTTGATCAATCAATAGTTAACAAGCATTTGGTTTCACCTTGGAATGCTATGAAAAGAAATAGACTTACAAAGGGCTAATCTTTTTTATATGATGCCAAAACTTGCTCCCTCTAAGATGGTGAACAGGGGATAACAACACTAAATTTCACGTTTATAGACAATTACTCAAATCATATTTAATTGAACTACAATTCCAAAGATATAGATTTTTAGTGCTTCACCTTGTAGTTACAATAGGGACCCGACTTCAAGTGACTTTCAATTGTTCTTCTTGTAAGAAATCAGTAAACCCTTCCTTATAGCTATATCCTCTTCCATTGGAACCCTCTCAGCTTGTTGAGCTCTTTCTCCTCCCACCTTACTTGGTTCCAACAAGTTACAAGCCACCTCAATTATATCAGAACCATGTGCAAGAGCCATGGTTTAGATTCAAGTCCACCACCTCTCCCATTAACTTGTTTTGCAATTCTGCGAATAGTAATAATGTCAGTAGAGAAGACAGGTACATTGTTCGTTCTCAACCCAAAAGGGTTGCTCCAATTTTGATAATGCCTTTTCCTCGAGTCAATTGAGTTGTTCTTTCATCTGGCTGCACTAGCAAGTACTCTGATTTTGGCCCTCATATTCATTGGTTTCCAAATTTGGCTTGAATTTAAATTATCTAGTGTTAACATATAATAATAAAATATATTAAAATAATATTAGACTCCTAAATTAACACTAATTAATAGTCAATATAGGGCTCATATTCCTTATCCTAAATGGATTACTTGGTATCTAGTATATATATCCATATTTACTCCACAAACGGGTTAAGTCACAAATTACTATTCAAAAGATTAACAAATGGTGCGGTGAGCATAGAACACACTTTCAGCCCTTTCAATCCTAAGAAATCCCCACAACTGCTCCCTCTATCCCCATGGCCGTCAACCTAACTAAGCACCTTATCATGGAAGGCCAAGAAAATGCCAGTGGTGAGGCCGAACAACAAATCACCTTCACCCTCCTATCAACTACTGATCCATAGGTTGCAACTGCCCTTGCCTAAGAATACTCATAATTTACAACGACGTTAAAATGTCTTCTATAGAACCCCCTGCCTAATGATGAACTAACACTACTCCCTAAACCGATGGACCCTCCCTATTAAGAAGATAAGATCCCTCCAGTTTCACCCAACCACCAAAGTCATTCGGTATCCCATCGATAGCATCTGGGGGAATCAAAGCCAGATCCTAAGATAGCGAACCCCCATAATCATGAGCTTACAGTCACACTCAACCAATATTGGGT
Source organism: Jatropha podagrica (assembly GCA_947857235.1). NCBI lineage: Eukaryota > Viridiplantae > Streptophyta > Magnoliopsida > Malpighiales > Euphorbiaceae > Jatropha > Jatropha podagrica. Next base: position 4,579 of record CANUEP010119311.1, on the reverse strand, counting down.
GAAGTCAATCTCAAAAATGTTGTCAAAGAGTTGGTTTGGGAGTGCAGAGAGGCTAGGGAGATAGGAGATTACAGTCTCCAATAGGATTCGCCATTGTCGGTTGACATTCTAGCTTCAACTTTCCTGCCAAAATTCAAGCTCCCTACTTTCTAATCTTATGATGGATCCACTAATCCTAGAAATCACCTGGCAATCTTCTGAACTATGATGTACCTACAGACTAATTCAAAAAATCTAATGTGTAAGATTTTCCCAATTACCCTCAAAGGAGTCGCACAAGAGTGGTATCAAACACTCAAACTGGGCTCCATCCACTCTTTCTCCTAATTGGCCATAACATTTCAAGCCCATTCCATCACATGTGTACCTTCAAAGAAGATATCATCTGATTTGGTTGACTTAAAAAGATATCAAGGGGAGACTCTTAGACAGTACGTATCCAAGTTTCAAATGATGGCAATGTAAGTAGAGAACCTGAACGATGAGGTAGCCATTAGTGCTATGGTAAAAAACTACAAATATGGCATATTGTTCAAAAGTTTAAACATAGACCCACCCTAAACCTTTGCCGAGCTCATGGCGCGAGCCCACAAGTACACATTGCTAGACCAGGCCTATGAAGCTCAGCAATACAGATTGCCAGAGAAGACAAGCATTGATACAAGAGGTAGTCTTCTCCAGTTAGGAGATGATTGCCTCGAAGGAGATCTCCCATCTGGTCCTCACAAACTAGTTACTCTGTCTGAACCTCATACTTAAGGGAGGGCAGGTCAGAGTAGAGTCAGAGGTTTAGCCCTATGAATAGGCTACGCTCAGAGATCTTATCATAAATAAGAGAATAGGGTGATTGAATCTAGTTCTATTATCCAAGAAAGATGAAGGAAGATACCTCTAGCCATCGAGATAAGAGTAAATACTATGAGTTTTACAAAGACATAGGCCATGAGACTTATTAAGGACTAGTTGTAAATGCAATTCTATTAGGAGTTAGATTCCCAATAGGTTTATAATATCTTTTATATGTATATATATGTGACCCTATTGATGAAATAGATACATAATAATATTTTTTCCACATCAAACTACATGGTATTAAAGCCTTCGGCTCGTTAAAGAAAAAAAAAGAGAACAAAAATTCTGCTCTTCTACGTCAGCTGGTGGCTATCAATATAAGTCTCCCACCTAGGCTACAATTTTTGTCTCACTGCCACCCAACGAGGGAGGACAGGCCATCGATCGGCTCTCTCTAAATTTTTGTCACTGGAACCCTTGTGAGTGGGCTTCACGTGCCACTCACAGCTTTTCATCGTTCTTCATGTGCCGGTGTGTGAGGGCGCGTCCGACCATCTCCTGTTACTAGCTCTTAGTTTTTGATGTCGATTCTGCCAACACAGTGCAACCCAGTGTGTTGCATCTGCCCTCTTTGACTTTTATGGAATTTTTTGGCGTTGCACCTTTGCTGTTTTTGTGCTGGGTAAGGTCTAAATTTGTGCATTTGTATTCTATTGCAGCCTCTTTGTTATTCTGCTATTGAGTTACTAAGAATAATAATTTTCCCTTGCTGTGCTACATTTGTTTTGAGCGTTTGGTCATAAATGATTACTACTCCACCAGAGACTTCCGAATCAAAATCTGTCATTGCTAATATGGAATTTTTTTGTGTTGCACCTTTGCTGTTGTTGTGCTGGGTAAGTCTAAATTTGTGCATTTGTATTCTATTGCAGCCTCTTTGTTATTCTGGTATTGAGTTACTAAGAATAATAATTTTCCCTTACTGTGCTACATTTGTTTTGAGCGTTTGGTCATAAATGATTACTACTCCACCAGAGACTTTCGAACTAAAATCTGTCATCACTAATATGGTGCCATTATTGGATAAAATAACGGAACACAAACTTATTGGCTCTAATTTTCTAGCATGGAATAAAACAATTCGTATATATTTTTGTAGTTTGGATAAAGATGACCACTTGACCAATGATCCACCTGAAGGAGCTGCTAAGCAAATCTTGGCTTAGGGAGGATGCTCGATTATTTTCATAGCTTCAAAATTCCATTGACAATAAGGTAATTGGTTTAATTAACCATTATGAATTTGTTAAAGAGTGGATGGATTATCTTGAATTTTTGTACTCCGAAAAAGATAATTTGTCTCGTATGCATGAAGTGTGCAAAGGATTTTATCAGACATCAGACTGACTAGGAAGATAAGCCCCTTATAGCTTATTTCATGGAATTTAAGAAGATTTATGAGGAGCCTAAAGTTTTATTACCTTTTAGGCCCAATGTTAAGGTTCAATAGACTCAATAAGAACAAATGGCTGTGATGAGTTATGAGCCCCCCTCTCGGGTGCCGTGGGAAAGATCTGAAGGATAGAATTTGACCGGACAGTTCTATTGGTTGGTTCATCATAGAAGAAATTGGAAACTTTCGGGATTGGTCGAAACCATGCTGTGGTCCTTTCCCGGTTTGTTTTAGTCATGCCCTGTACGTGGCTAGTTGGTCTGATTTAGTTGATCTAATTATCAATTTTACTAGTTTTAAGGCTCTATTTAGTGATCGAGTGATGTTTGGTTGGTTCTTTGGAGTGCTTTGATTGTGTGTGGTGTGTGCATTAAAAGTAAGCAGTTGTAGTAAAGGTGTGTATTTTAGAGGGGAGCCCAACTCTATCCTCATTATCAAGGAGTTCTAGGTTATGCAACACATTCCTCTAAGCCCTAATTAGTCAATACGGTCGAGGACCTACTACCTAGGCTAAAATTCATAGGTATGCCTTCATACCTCCTTTGTATGAGGATCAGGGCGTACGAAGTTCTACCACCAATTAGGGTGGTAGGGTTTTAAAGGTGCCACTCTTAGAGTGGGCTTGCTGGTTTGGCGACTAATCCCGGGCTTAGTTTTGAAAACTAGTTTTGTGTTTTGCCAGCTGGATGGGGCTTAGTTTGTCAGACGGACCGGGCTTAAAGCATGCATAGTGCTGGTTGGACTAGGCTTAACAGTTGATAAGGTGCCGGATGGATCGGGCTTAATTGACAAAGTCTGAGTTAGTGATTATACCCTTATGACATGGCCTGAATGCAGCTCCACAGTGTGTTATCGACTAAGGAGGTCGAGTCTTCCACCAATATATGCTAAGGTAGGGCGCAAGGACCCGTATATTAGTCTTATAATATCATTAAATGAAAAATTACTAATCAATTGCTAGATTTGATTAATAATTAATCACCTAACTAGTAACTTTGACTTTTTTGGCCTAAGGAAGATCAAAGTGTAAGTGAAAGTCGAAAGGATTGACTTTTGAGAGCCAAGTCGGGCTTCAAACTCAATTATGGAAGATGAGCAAAGTTGGATTCTTTAGTCATAGAATCTTATAAGAGAGAACGAGAGTCGTTGATGCTTGAGAAGTGTTCAATCAAGGAACAAGAGGTGTGTTAAAATGAGAGGGAGTGTGCCTTTTGTAGGCAATGGGGAGGCGGCTGAGTCGGGCTAGTCAACGTCGGCCACCCCTAAAATGACACTGGAGATCCATTTTTTAGTGTCGATGGAGAGCCCTGGTGGCAGCCTGGTCAACGCAGCTGCCTGGGGTGATTGGCGCCGCCGCTGGGCTAGACGGTGCCAATCGGGGCAATTTACAAAGATGCCCCTCCCCTTTTGTTTTAGTGTTTTTGCGCTTCCAATAGTCCTTTTGAGGCTCAAACGACGTCCGATCAAGCTGATTCTTGCGTCGTTGGAACCATAGTAAAATTTCCTAATGCCCGGTGCTAAATTCATGGTCAACATGAGTTTTCTTGTAGGTCTTGCTCTGGCCTTTGAAACTGCCAATAGGTTCTTTCAAGCAATGACATTACTTCTCTTAAGGAAACTCACTAGATTACTATGCACTGAAGGATCTCATACCCCTTCCCCTTCTAAAAATAACACCCTCGTAAGCCAGTAAATAGAGGAAGAGGAGGAAATACTCATAATAATGGAGCATTTAATCAAGTGGCGAGCATTATTATTTGCCATTATTACCATGAACCTGCTCAGACTAAACAGTATTGCAAAAAATTGACAAATAAGCCGCTAATGGCAAAAATGGTCACTTAAGATTCTGCAGTTGTTTCTTCGAACAAACACTATAACCATTTCTACTGCAGAGTATGTTGAACTCTCTAGATACCATTATTCTAAGTTTGTTGATTCCTCAATTGCTATTGCTGCCAATTCAAGTACCCCTAATACATGTATTATGTCTATCTCTTTAGAATGGGTCATTGATTCTGGTTACACAGATTACATGACAGGTAACCCTAGTCTCTTGTCCTCATTAAAAGAACCTAAACTATCTAATCGTCATGTTAATCTAGCAGATGGATCCACATCTTCTATCAAGTATATTGGCACCACTAAACCCACCCCATCTCTTCCATCTATTTTCTATTAGCAAAATCAATCATTGTGAATACCCAATTTTTCAGGCTCAAAAAGCCTATTTTCCCGGACTGCAAACAGCCCGGCCGGACCAAAGACCATTTTGGAAGTTCATCGAAAGTATGCCAATATGGTACTTGAAACGTCCGAAAAATTACGAGGATC
>CANUEP010119291.1:0-60941 GCA_947857235.1 Jatropha podagrica | reverse complement strand
TCGCCAACTAAAGGGAAATATTTTTTCCATTTTTGTTATAGCTATCGCAGCCGCTGAAGCAGCTATTGGACCAGCTATTGTTTCATCAATTTATCGTAACAGAAAATCAACCCGTATCAATCAATCGAATTTGTTGAATATATATATATATATATATATAAAGAGTAGTGCTAAATGGCTCACAATATTTCTAAATCATTGCGTAGGGAAAAATACTTACAATCTTGAGTGGTTTTGGAGGAAAAATTGATGAGTTTTAAAGAAAAATCAAATCATAATTATTAAAGATATAGGAAAAAAATTAGTGATAATGGCTCATCATTAATGTATTAAATATTTTTACTAAAATCAATAATTGACAATGACATTGTCTCACATGGTAAATCAACATCATGTGATTGTATTGGGTCTATGAATGGATACAAGTTTGTTTATGTTGTAATGATTTTATCAATATATAGAAAATACTATATATTAGTCAAAATGAATAGGTGAGGGTTCTTAGCTCAGAAGGCATAAGTGCGGCTAGCTATAATGATTGGTCCTATGGTTGATTTCTATTTGTATCATTTTTTTTTTCATTTTTCAATTTAACGAAATTGTTGATTTGAATGAATCAAATTGGATGAATGCGTATTTATCAAACTTAACTTGTATTTGTTATTAGTAGGCAGATTAGTGATTGATTTTCCAATAACTTAGATAATGTTAGTTTGCAAAACAAGTAAAATTCTGGTCTCCTGCATGTTAGATTGAAATAACAAATTAATTCATATTGACCACCTAAATCGGAATTATTGATTGGAGTGGATCAAGATGCGTTAATGTATATTTATCGAATTTAATTCGCATTGACAACCTAACTCAACTAATGAAAGAGTGTAATTAATTTGTATTTAAAATTTATTAAAGGAACATATGATTTAACAGCGTAATTTAATACTAAAATAGTTTAAATGAGTTAAATACAAATAATGATATCATTCGCTTTTCATATTATATTTTCTTAGATTTCCGTTAGGATTCATTAATACATGCATAGAACTCTATATATTAGTTATTTTATTCAAAATAAATGGTTGATGCCTCTTATCTCAGATGGCACAAGCATGAGTCACTTGACTTGGATATAAAGATTGGCTCTAAGATTGATTTCTTCGTGTGTCACTTTTTATTTTTTATTTTTTTATTTTTTAATTTAATGAAATTGTTGATTTGAGTGAATGAAATTAAGTAAATGCATATTTCATTGAACTTAACTCGTATTTGCATATTTATCAAATTTAACTCGTATTGATCACTAACTCAATTAAATGAAGAATGTAATTAATTTGTGTCTAAAATTTATTGAAGAGACTGATAATTTATCAGCGTAATTTAACATTAAGATATTTTAAATGATTTATACATAAATAATGGTGTCATCCGTCTTCCATATTATGCTTTTTTAAATTTCAATTAAGGCTTATCAATACACATAAAATGCTATATATTAATTGTCTTGGTCAACATAAATTGACGAGGGTTTTTAGCTTGGATGGTACAAGTGCATGATGTTTGATTTTGTTACAGAGATTGATCCTTGGATTGATTTCTCTTTGTGTCATTTTATATTTTTCGCTTTTTTTATTTTCTAATTTAACAAAATTGGAAAACATATGGATAACAATGTAACCACCAATAATATATATATATGAGTAAGTATTGTGAAATGTTTAATAATGCAATATATATTATTGAATGAAACATTGGACCTTTTCTTTTAGATGCATATATATATATATATATAACTAAACGAAGATGAAAGGGGAATAATTAATATTAGCATTGAAAAATTTAATCCACTTGTTATTTTGTTTAAGACTATTTAATCAGAAGAGATATAAATTTCAAATTCAAATTTTAAATCTTTCTGAAATCTATCACATAAATTATTTTATAAATCAATTATACATACTAAAAAACCTTAAAATAAAATTGTTTTTTTAATAATATTTTACTTCTTTATTATATGAATAATATTCCTCAATTTTTTAATTTATTTAGTTTTTGTAATTGCAGAAATTAATTAAATTGTTACTTAATTATATTTCCACCATTTGCTTTTATTTATCATTTTTAGATGTTATTTTTCCAAAATTATACATAACTTTAAGAATATTAAGAAGTATTAAATGATTTTCTAATTTTACTATTATCTCCACTAAATAAAATAACTATTTTTTATAATTTTTTAAAAAACTATCTTATCACGTCTATGTTTCTCTTTTTTTTTCTAAATTTTAGTGAAGATTAATGGAGAAAAAATATTAGAATTAGAGTAATCAAGTGAAGTCAAATAAAAATTATTTTATTTATACATATAAAATGAAATAGGTTTACCACGTAAGATTTTAAAGAAATGACATATGTAATACTTAATTGTTCAGTTTATATTTATTTAAATAAAATTTGGTTTTTCAAATAATGACTTGTATGGTACTTTGATTATTTATATTTTTTTATTTAAAAGTAAAATAAACTATGATTATTTATCATTAAATTAAATTATGTTAAATATACCTAATTAATATAATATTAAAAGATTAATAACATGTCAAATACAATTTATACAACCTTTTTTTCGGAAGAATTTACAAAACTTTTATTGATACGATAAATTACCTAATTTAGGAAAACGATAAAGATTTTTATTGTTTTATATTTATTTTAAAATAAAATATTTAAAAATAAATTGAACTTTATTTATTTATTGAATTATATTATATTATATTATATTATTAATTATAACATTAATAAATTAATAGCATGATAAGGTGATTTATACAACTCTTTTTAATTATTTAAAATAAATATTTAATTCATGGATTTAATGATATGAAGAGTTATTTTTTATATTATTCTAAAATAAATCAAAATAATGATTTTCACTTTCTTTTTTTATTTATTTTTATAAATTTCACCTTTTATAATCTATCCATTTAAACACATGTCATGTACTAATTAATTCTTACTTTTATAATAAGAAAAATCAGAGTTATATTTTTCACTATTTATCTATTTTTATTAATATTTTTAATAATAAAAGATAAAAAATTCACTCAAGAATTTATCAACAATCTAAATATATTTTTCTTTTAATTATGCATAGGTATTTTTGTAAACCTAATCACTTGTGACAATCATATTGAAAAAGATAAAATTTGAAGTCAAATTAAAGAAGAAATCACAAGTTGCTTTCAATTCCAATAAATGCAAATTAAGAAAACAATTGTATAATATATAAATGTTAGCTTTTTTTTTTTTTTTTTTTTTTTTTCAATTCCCACAAAATTATGGCATTGCCCAAGCAGATGACAGTGATGGCATTGGCTCATCCAAATAGTGATAAGCAGATGACAAGGGTTGAAATTGCCCAAGCAGCCCAATCTTCTTGCTCCTAAAATCATTTAGTATCAAAATATAATTTATTTAAGATTTTTTAGAGAAAGCCCAATCCGAGAAGCTGCCAATTTATTGTAGTACACCTAAGCCAATCAGAGAAGCTGACCTGCCGACGCATGATTCATTGTTGCCGTTCATCGTCAGACAATTTAGGCGTCCATTTCCAGCGTTCTTCTTTTTAATTTCATCTTGGCAGTTAGTTTGTCATCTCAAGTTGACCAAAGCGGTACACAGTTTTGGAGCTCCACAGCGAACCAATAGTGAGTCACACCGTGACTTGACCTCCAACTCCAACAACATCAATTCCATTTCTAAACGCGTTTTTTTCCAAGTAGTTTGAATGAAATATTTTAGGTTTACATCACTTCTTCTCTTTAGAATGTCTGTAATTGGATGTTATGTATTTTTTAATGATTTTCTAATATTAAGATTTATACATTTATGAGCTAAGATTGGTTGAATGAGGAATTGATTGAGTCGATTTGAAGAAGTGATGTAAGTAAGTTTTTGGTTATCAAATTCACATTACCAAATGCATGTAATTTTGTGTTTGTAATGAAAAATTGTATGGTGGATGATTATTTTGCCATGAGATTATTGGAATTCTCAAGGCAATTTTTATTCTTACAATTGTCTATTTATATGCTGTTTGAAGTCGAATTTTAGGTGGTACGGTCTATATATTTATTTATAATTATAGTTTAATTAAATTTAATTTAAATCGAACCGACTGGTTTGTTCAGCCCTCTTATCCATAAATTTATTTATTAAGTGGAAATGTTTTCCGCCCAGTCAAAGCAAAGAAAGCCCCATATAGATGTAGATGGGTCGCATTGATGCCAAATTAGGTGCAGACTCAAGTTCATTCCATTAATTCCCCTCCACACCTCCACGAGCTAACCTGGCCAGCCCCACCTGAAAACCCTTGTCTCAAGCAAGAAAATTTGGTAATTTGACATTGAACCATAAACATCCATTGGATTAACAATGTTTTAAAATATGTACACACAAGTGCCACTTGCTTGATGTATTTATACGAGCTATATCGAAGCATTTACCATGAATTACAAATAATTTATTAACCGTTATTATAAATATGCATTTGATTTTTGAATTACTAATTTAAAATATTTCACTTTTAATATTATAAAATAGATAGTCGACCACTAAATTACTAGTCTCATAGTTAAATATATATTTATATTTTCAAAGATAACAAAATCTTGATAGGGTACTGACAAAGTACACTTATGGGCAGAGAAACTTGTTTTATGAAGCCCAACTTGATACTCCACCATTAGAACCAATCAAACAAGCATAAAGCTCATCAAGTTGCAAAACCTCACCATTGACATCTTCATGCAAACTAGAGCTACCACCTTCATCACAGGAAGAGTTGCAAGAAACATTAGGAGCAAGATGATGATGATGATGATGATAATGAGTAGGAGGAGGAACGATTCCATGATTTAAAGAAAATAAAATTTCTTGAACCTTTCTTAACTCTTCTTTAAGTTGCAAAACTTCTCTCTCTAATCTTCTTTTATCAACCAATGCATTTTCAAGCTTCACTTGAAGTGTATTATAGTCAAGCTCTAAGCTTTGTGTCTTCCATCTTGCTCTCTTGTTTTGGTACCAAATAGCAATTTGTCTTGGTGGCACTCCTAGTTGGTTTGAGAGTTGGAGTTTGAGTTCAGGCTCAAGTTTCTTGTTAGTAGTGAAAGTTCTCTCTAGAAGCCTAACTTGTTCTTGTGTTAGCCTTCTTTTGTTGTTGTTTTGGTGCTTTGGTTGGGTCTTTTGTAGGTTTTGGGTATGGAAGAAATCCATATTATTTTTAGGGTGTTTTTAGAGAATTGTTCGAGAAAAAGAAATTTGTATGAGAAGGAAACTGGGGAAGTGTGAGAGAATATTGGTGGGTTCGTATGTTCTTTTATAGTACAATGGATTAAACTTGACAAGCTACTCCTTTATTTGATAGGGAGAGAGAGGACCCTATGGCGCAAATAAGGGGCCAAAAAAGAAAAAAAGAGATGACTCGCAATTGCAAGTGCGAGAGGGATAGAGGCAGGCGGCTAATTAAGTATTAATTGGTGCGCGTGGTCTTCATGTGAAGATGGTCCTACTTATGATGATATATTACATTATGGTTATGGGTCTTATATATTTTAATTTCTGAAAAAAATAAAATTTTCACATTTATAATACTTACTGAAAAATGTTACCATTTTTATGGCAAATATACAAAATCGGATGTTAGATCTCAAAATACAATTGTAACATAAGCAGATAGCATAACGTTTTATACTTATATAGGCTAATTAATTCGATCATAAGAATCACAAATTAACTCGATAATAGTAGATAAATCTAGGAGTGTGAAGACCATCAAAAATGAAATTAATCCATTGCAGTTCGATACAGTAAGTTTATTCCGGAAAATTTAATTTACGGGTTTGAATTAAAATTCGATATTTGACTTGAGTCAATTTCATATAAATTAACCGGTTTGATTTAAAATCGAACTATTATAGCAAAACCAATCAAACTGCCTGAATCAACTGATTTGATTTTATTCCGATACTAATTTCTATTTTTAGTCTAGTATCCGTGAAGTTCTAATTTTTTTAATCTTAATTTTATTTGATTTAAACTAAAACCGACCGTTTGCTCTACCCGGAAACAGAATCCAAAAACAAACTAGAGTATACAAACAAGCTAGAGCTTGAATCCCAACATGTAAATTGTAAATTACCCACAATTATTTTTTTCTTTTTCCAATTATTTTTTTTCTGACGTTGAACATAATATATAGATATATATATGTAAAGATTGTCATGAAAATCCAATCATGTTCCCTGTTTGTAGGTCGCATGACATCAAAATATAAAACAATGATATGAAAAGCTCTGAAACACAGAGCCCCACTCATTTATGATTCATCATCCCTCGGGGCCCTTCCTCGTAACCATCTTGACTTGTAATTTTTGTTCATAATTATTCTTACTAATTTATGAATATTTTTGTAAAAAAACTTAAAGTTTTTAATTGAAGAATCTCTTATATATTTTTAGAAATTGACATTATTAAATATATTTAGTGAAAATCGGTAATTCTTTTCCCATCTTAAGTTGGTGGCTGCTGGATGTTAAGGGAAATAAAAAAATTGGAAGTAAGACATTCAAATTCAAAGGAGATAGACATTGCTAGAAGTCGAAAACGAAGTTGAGAAAAATGGAGAAGCATTGGATGCTTCTTTCAAGTAATAACGAAACATTCTTGTCAACTTGTCCAATTAATGCTAGCACCTATAATTGGACTTCTGCAAAATCAGAAGTTCGTATAAATCAAATTATCTTAATATTACCAGAATAAAATTTAATTTTAAAAAATTTCAGTATTTTTTTTTTATTTTGCACAACTATTTTCACCTTTAATTGAGATATTTTTCATTTTATATATATATATATATTTGTTTTTTCACATTATTGTTGTTGAGATCAAAAGCATCCTAAGTGTAGTATTATCTTTTGTAATTTTCGTTTAAACTTTAATTAATGGGGATAGGATCATATCACATGCAACGAATTAAGTGCATGAATTTAGTCATTGAGATACAATTAAGCCTCTCAAAACTAGACATAAAAAATAATTGTGTCCCTAAAGCTATGGCTAATTCTTGATTAGGTACCTTTCAATACTACATTTCATGTGTTTAATCAATAGAAATGGTGTCGTTTGGAAGGGTACACTCTTCCCCACATACATGCTTATAGTTTGATATTGTGATTGGTGGGTGTATATAGACCCTCTGTTCATGCACCTTCCAATTAATTATGTCAATTGGATACCATAATTTGAATTCAAAAGTTTTTTTATTTGATAAAATATATAGTTTTTGTTTATTCATCCATAAAATAAATACTTCTCTTTTGTATTTGACTCCCACAATTTGAATTTACAATCAATATTCATTTAATTCGGCATTTTCGATTTTAAATGAGTCAAACCATATTAAATTCTCTTAAACTTGAATTTGACTTCTCAATAGTATATCTTAGCTTAAATTCTATTTTGGATAGAATAGTTGCAGTAAAACATGACACAAGACTCATTTAAAGCTTGGATGCTCTCTTCCTCTAAGTGCATGAATGCTACTGTACGAACAGCAGTGGATTTGGATTTGGATTTGATGGTGCCCCGGATATTTGTCTTTATTTCTGCATGCTTATTTAGGAGTAGATTCTATTCTATGTCGCAAACAGCTGGCAAATTGCATTCAAGGGAAAATATTTTGTTTTTTTTTAATATATGTAATTAATAAAATCTCCTCTAAATTAATTAACGTATGCTAAAAAATAAATGTATAATTGATCTAAATTTAAATTGAAAAATAAATTATAACCTTAGTACATTTTGGATAAAATTAATTATTTCAATGGCGTCTAAATAATATAAATGCTATGATACATAATATTATGATTATATTTTGCAACAATTTTTTTTATAGTATTTAGTAAAAAAATTATTTTCATTTTTATTTTTTACAGTGTTTCAACGGTGTAGTTTAGAGTTTAAAATTTTGACTAACATTGTCAATGCGGGCTGTCCAGTTCGATTCGCACGGGCTCGATCTCAAAACCGATCGAGCTAAAAAAGCTCATTAAAAAGGGGCCTTTAACATTCAAGCCCAGCCCACACGTGTCCCCAGACGGGTTCAAACGTGTACGTTTTCACAGTCCATCTCTTTAACTTTACTTACTACTTTCTTAAATTTTTATTGGATTTGTATATTCATTCAAAGAGCTTGACATGGAAAAAAGAGGAAAACAAGCTCTCTCAGTCGGTTTACATAAATTTTTATGATATATATTGTTCTAAAGCGGGCTTCCACGGATCCATCTAGCCCAATCCGCGTGGGCTTTGATAAAAACGGGCCGGGTAAAAAAATCTGTTTTAAAAACGGATTTCAATTCTTTTTCTCTTCCTATCTTTAGGCTACGAATAGAGATGACTTGAGGTGGAGTAACTTAAACATTTGACTGCTTTCCTCAGTACACAGTTTCTGTTTTCTGATGCTGTGACCAATTAAAAGACTTGTGCTTGTTTATGTAAGCCTGCATATTCAAGTAGTAGTGCAATTATTTTATTTTCACTTCTTTCCTTTCTCTTGTGTACCTTCAAATGCTGTGGTTTCTTTTCCATTTTTTTCTTTTATCCTTTTTTCTTTCCGTTTCTGGATTGTTTTAATGTGCTGTTTTTTACAACCTTTTATGATAAAGGAGTCAGAGACTCTGCGAAGTCCACAGAATTAAAATTAAGTCTAAGCATGGACATGTGCTATCTTTCTTCTCATTTGATAAACATTATGCGCTTTTGAACAACAAGAGAAAAGCTTAAACTGATCATTAATTCCATGAACAAGAATTAAACAAAGCATGCAGAGATGAGCTAATTATTCAGTTGAAATCATTCCTTAATTTTCTGATTTTTTGAATCAAATATGCAGCAAGCTACTCATAAGTAACTGCTATCCTCTGCAAAGCCGAGCCAGCAACCATATCCTCCCAGAGCAAATCGGAGAGCGCCATTGTCAATTCTCCCACCTTACCTGCAGCCAAGAATTGATAAAGAAACAAAAAATATATTGTAAGAATTAATATCTTCTCCACTGGAACATCCAAATCAAATTTGAATAACACAGTCATTACCATCTCCAATAGGTTGCTCATCCCATGTAACAATTGGCAACAAAGGAAGTGTGCTTCCGACATACATCATTTCAGCTGCTTTCTTAGCCTCATCAACAGTAATATTATCAGTTTTAATACTGCTTAATCGCCCTTGCTCGACTAATTTATTCGCCAGTTGAAGAAGCCTTAGTGCGGTGCAACCACTAAGGATTTTATCAAAGGCAGGCAAAATAAGCTCCTTATCTTGGGTTATAAAAGCTACATTCACATTTGGACCTTCAGCGACATAGCCTTTATCATCAACCCAGATAGAAGAAAATGCTCCCTTCTCTTCGGCTTCCATTACAGAGAGGACATTTGGGAGATAGTTCACATTTTTCATTGTTGCAAACTCGGGTGACTTCATGGAAACAGTAGATGTTATCACTTTAACACCTTCTTTGTGCTGGGAAAAGTCGTCATTGATGACTACAGCATAGAAAGCAGAAGTCGGGAGTCCTGCAGGTGACAATAAGAAGTTTCCAGGGCCTGCACTTAGCCAGAATCTTAAAGTTCCTTTCTTGCATTTTGAGGCTGCTGTCATTTGAAAAAGAATGCTCCGAAGAGCTGAGCGAGGGAAAGGAGAAGTTATCTTTGCTTTTGATGCTGATCGTAGAAAGCGATCCAAATGGGCATCCAGTTCATATAGATATCTGCATTAATCATATTGTTTAAAAATTGTAACAAAGCCTAGAAGGGTTTACAATTTATAAGAATGCTAAAAACGACGTTTATGCATACCCATCAAAGATGATAGATGTATCAAAGACACCATGCCCTCTATGAACCATGTGATCATCTATGGGAATTACCATCATTGCTGGATCAAGAATGATTCCACCATATACACTTGAATACATTGCTGGGTACGGTTGCTTTTTCACTGAACTCCATTTCTCATGAAGCCTTTCTAGCAACTGATTAAATAACCAACAATAAAATGGAAACGGGAGTGAGTGAAATTTTAAAGAAGATTTGGTTCACATTAAATGGTCACTATAGAATTAGCATAACTATAGATTGTTAAAGTTAATCCTGTATTGATCATTAACAATTTAATGAAGAAGATTGAGTCTCTGGTAATTGAAACTTAAAAAAACCCTTGAGAATTGGGGTAATGATGAACATTCTCATGTGCTCATAATATTGACATCCTTGAAGGACATCAGCGCAGCCTTTTTCTTAATGAATGAATTCAATCACATTCTGTATTAATTTGAAGGCTATCCTCATATGAGGAGAAAATTGCAAACTGGTAATGTATTTTTTTCAGGAGAGAGAGATAGCTCTTTCAGAAATTCAATCCCTTCATCCACTCAGAAAGTATCTTGCTTGTTACCAGTAGGCTAAAACAGTCATCAAAAGGGCAGTCTAGCGAACATACACGGATAGAAATTTCAGCATATATATATATATATATTTTGGAACTCATTTTCTCACCATTCCTTTCAGGTTTTCAAAAGATTGGATTTATCTGCAGTTAAGCATTACTATGACCCAGCAATCTTATTTGGTTATCAACAGTTTCACTGAAGTAACTTAATAAAAAAGTTTGCTGCTTGCATATGAAACCGATGAACCCAAATTATTCCATACTGCCTACTTGTGTCATAGGCCGGCCTTTACATATCTTACTAAGTTAACCTTTCCAGATGAAAGGCAAACGATTTACGTCGGAATTAGACAATTGGCAGAGGAGGAAAATACCTCCCTTTGTAATCATCCAATAACTTAGGCAGCATACCCACTTACTAACTGAACCAACTTACCTACCAACTAAGCCAACGCGGGGGTCACTGCCTATTTTTTCTAGTCATATACAACTGCCAACAGAATAAGATAGACACAGAGGCAGAGCAAAGCATTATTGTCCTAAAAATCCAGGACCACTTTCTGGAAGATTCTCAAATTCTCAGGTAAAAACCAGCTATTGCAAATGTCTATAACCCATCAATCAGTTAACAAAATAGACCTTGAAGTTGAACACAAGTTAATTTGCATGGAAAACCATGATCAAGCATTAGATTAGCATAAAAAATCATGATCAAGCACTAAAAGATTAAAAAATATAGGGTATAGAGTTTTCAACCTCTGAAGATGAAGAGAACACGTGAACCTTAAAGTCACTGCCACCATTTTCAACCTCCAATGCAGCCTTCTCATCTTCAAAACATAAATCATCTAATTATGCAAAAATTGATCAAAAGGGACACAAATTAGGAAAGACCCGAATATTATTACTAAACAAAAAAAGAAAAAGAAATAATCTTACTTAACTTTGGGTGCTCCATGGATGATAACCAAAAGGAGACAGTGAAAAGAACTATGGAGTTCCAGATAGTTAATGGATATAATGAATTAAGCCCGGGTCATAGGTGATATCGATATGTGGAAGTTGCTATATATAATCTGTGTTTAGAGTGGAATCAATTTCTGTTAACTCGTAGCAGCTTGTCTTGCTGTTTTTGGTGTTAAGGTACAAGACAATGTATGAGGTAAAGCAGGATCAAGAATGATATTTTTTTTGGCTGAAGTTTCAAATTGGCTCTTAAACTTCTTATTTTTTCAATAGACCTTAAAGTTTTTCTTTTTGTCAACTTGATCCTTAAATTTTTAAGCTTGGACCAATTGAATGAAACTTCTCTCATACATTGCATATCCACTACATTTTCCACTTTTTTATTTAAAAAGTTAATTACCTGATTAGGTTTAATTGAATTAATTAAAAATTTTTAATGATATACTTGAAGCTATTTTTTTATGGAGATATGCTTAAACTATTAGAGGGAATAATCTTGTATGGTTTTATGTCTTGGATTTTTGTGACCAACCATAGATTATGCCATGTCAGCATATGACCCTTTTGAATGGCTGCACTTTTTATAATTTTAACAAAGGAAAAATTATAGTGCTATCCTTATAATTTGTTCCTATTCTTTTTTTAAACATACCAATTTATTTTAATATTTTACTTTTGTTATATTATTAGATTTTTCTGTCAATTTTTCACATGTTATTCATTAAATTAATAAAAAATTAAATGAGAGATATTAAAATATTATAATAAAGGTCTCTATAATTTAAAAAATACAATTAATTTAACCTGTGTTACTCTAACGGAAGTAAAATATAAAATATTTTAATTTATTTTAAAAAAAGACGAAGACAGACTAATTATATTTTGTAAACTATAAAGATTCTTTAGTAATTTTTTCTTTTAACAAAATGGTATATAGCACAAATTCGTTTATAAAAAAAATATTTTATAATTGGATTATAAAATAAATTGTTTGTGCTCATACAAGAAGAATTGCAAATAATATGCTATTTTTTCCCTAAAAAATTGCGAAATATATATTTATTAACTAAATCCTAATAAATAAACCTATTGATTTTCATTAGAAAAAACTTTCAAAAAATAAATATATATGTTTCATTAAACTTTAAATGGTCTTTTTAAGCTTAGAGAATTTATTCATTATAAAGTGAAAAATAAAATAAATGAATGAGGAAAAAAAAACATCTATTCATTTCAAATTCAAAAAATAATGATAAAAAAAGTACTTTCTTTTTTTGAAACAGGATGTAAATAATTAGTGTAAATAAATCATTTTATTCTCATCTATCTTATACAGACTTTGAGGTCTAATTTCTGTTCAAAAATTGAACAATATGAATTCATCAGTAAAAATTATTAGTAGCTGTCCTGTCCTGTCCTGTCCTGTCCCCTCCTCTTTCCTGGCTGAATTTGATTATGAGTTACTCAGTATATGTATTTGGAGTGCCTTTGACAGAAAGATTTTAGCCTCCCTATAGCTTGTTCAAGAGATTTTGGGTCGACAGCGAAAGTTAATCGGAGCCAATTTTTTAGCCCCACTGCAGTTCCTGCAAAAGAAATACAATTTCTCCTGAGTAAGCAATGACAGAGGTTTGAGCTTCTTGTCAGCCTTTAAAAGCAGAAAAAAAAATTCAAAATCTAAATGGTTCTTAGGCTTGGATAATAAAGTAGAACCGAGAGTTTTGGATATTGATTTTTTGTACCTGGAAGAATGATAACTGATTCCTCTTTGGCCAATTTGAAGCAGAAATCGATATCATCAGAAATATCATCCAATAGTGAAACATTCAATTTCATCTGCATTACATTCATAAGTTCAGTAAGCATGAAAAATTGGAATCCCATCTCTTTAAATGTAAAGAAAACTTAAAACTTCTGCATTTTCCTCACCATGACAGCCATAGATCCCTGTGGCTTGTGCGTGCAAGTGATCCAAGGGATCTCTTTTATCCGTTCACAACAAATATTTGAGGTCTGCTTCAGTATATTGATGGTCTTCTTGAAAAAAATTTCATCAGTTTGCTCAAGAATGCACGGTACCGCTGCCTGACAGATCAGAATGAACATCAACAGAAGATCAGAAAATTAAAGAATAAGAGAAGTTATATTCACATTGAATAACATTGCAAGGTCAAGCAAGAATTAGAACAAACTGGAGCATATAAGACTAGAAAATTTAACTCAAGCTTGGCATGTTCATTAATTATTTCATTTCTTCAAAGATTACCCATAGTTGATCAAGAAAGTATCAAAATGCTGGCCTGCCTCTATTCTTTTAGTTGCATATATCTTACTACTCTAGCTAGAAACTACAACTGTTACCTGCTCTGATTGTATTTCGTAAAATGTATCTAGAAACTGTTAGCATCTTCACATTAGAGCTTTGGAAAATACACAGCATAAACAGCAGCAGCCGAAATAAGTATAAATTGAAAGTAAACAGAAAATAAGCATACAAATATAAATATGCAAACCTGGATGAAAGTTGCAGGTCCTCCCAAAATGTCAAAGTACTTCTTAATACGCTCAACAACCTGAGTAGAAGAAAAGGTAGTGCAGATAAGTTGATTTCGTATCATAGTCCATGTTCAACACTTTTAGAAGTACAGGAGCATTGTTTAATGCTACAAGAGGGAAATTAATCACATCCAGAAAGTTAACAAAAAAAACAAAAAGAGGAATCCATAAGTATTGTACAATGAGCCATTTTTGAATTAGCATTCCAAATGTATAATTAAGAATTGGATCTGCCAAATTCGAGCTCGGTATGTGTATTTAGTTGTAGAACAAATTCAAGTCAAAATTTGATGTTAGGTTGTGTCTTTTACAGGGACATGTATGTTTATAGATGGCCCTACTGAAAAATGCCTATCAGTGAACACAAATAGCAGGGATAAGAGAGTAAACCTTGGGTTTTCTAAACATGCCAGATGGGTCAGTGGTAACAAACCAACCAAGTCGCCATCCAGGCACTATCCATCTTTTTGATAGAGAACCAAGAGTAAGAATAGGAACAATGGACCCAAATACTCCCATCGGCACAAATGGATTATCCCCAAAAGCAAGATGTCCATAAACTTCATCAGCAATCACAAGAATGTTAAGCTTTTCTGCTGTCTCTGCAATCTAAATCCAATAAGCAACTAAATAAGCCTATTTACTAGATAAGTGTTTACTTGGCACTTGAATCCAAATCACCAACCTCTTTCAAATGTTGATAAGAGTATACATTTCCGCAAGGATTCCCAGGGTTTATGATAACCAATGCAACAGTATTCTGATCTGTAAGTGCTTCAACTGCACCAAGGTCAACCTCCCAGCCTTTCTCTGGGAGAAGATCAAAGTGCCTAACTTCAAGTCCCCTAAATGCTGCACAAAGTTCATAAATAGGGAAGCATGGTCTTGGAAGCAGGATATTCGCACCTGGTCGAGCAAGCATTGCCAAAGCAACATCAATGGCTTGTGTGCAACCAGATGTGATAAAAACATCATCAGATGACAACTTGTAGGGAAGATCTCGAGAAAGGTAATCAGCAATTGCCCTATACAAAAGAAACAAAAGTTAAATGGAAAAAGAGTCATATGAACCGTATTATTCAAAAATGTCTCTAGCATTATTACAACGGGGCTGCCCATAATTTTGGATCAAATTGGTTCTAGAAAAATATGGCTGGAGCCAGTTCTTGTACAAGACAAATTGCATTTTCAGTAACCTCCCACTTTCTTTTTTTGGCTCAAAAAGCAACACAATAAGTTTCCAGCGTACTTTTAGACGCTTCCTGTTGCAACTCTAGAACGAAGATACCAAAGGCAAAAAGCCAAAAGTAAAATAGATTATTTGTTTTAGAATTCGTTCTCACTTCAGCATTTAAGCTAGAAAATTTTTACGAAGAAAATATAATAAACATTAGATATATTTGGTAAGAAACAAGTTGAAAATTTTCAGCTTGTTATTTCTCAAATAATTCAACTGCAATTCCAGAGGAGCGATAACAATTATAGTTAAAACCAAACGATAAAATGTAAAAATGCTCAAGAATTAATTTCAACACAGAACTTATAAGAAATTGGCTAAGATAATTAAGGAACCAAACCTAAATAGTAATTCTGGATAGTTTTAACTGCACTCGCAATTTAAGAATCCAGCTAAAAATTAAACAAACCCAGATCATTATTCATCCACTGCTGTTATTTGCAACCAAAAGAAGTGAGAAATGCAGTAACTGTGAATTTATAAGGCAGGAAAGAGTACCAGCTGCAATAAATTATTTGAGAAAAAAACAAAAATTATAAGCTGCAATTGAACACTTTAACTATCCAATTTAAGTTCAATTCCATTTGAATACAATTATCAAATCTAGACCCAGTAACCCGAATTCTACAAGAATTAAAATCAAATTGAACAAAAACTTAAAAAATAAAGAAATTCACAAATTGTTAAAATAAACTGATATATATTCATTCCTAATATAGTGACAATTACCTTCTAGTTTGAGGAAGACCAACGGTCGGGGCATAACCATTGAACTTATCAGACTGAAGAGCATCAACAACAGCTTCTTGAGCAATAGGAGTAGTGCGAAAGCAAGAATAAGCAGAAGGGTCACCCATACCCAAAGAAATCACACTTCTTTTATCTTTTTCATCAATATTTTCCATCAATAAACTTAAAATGCCTTTAATTGTTATATTATTCGGCGTTTCCATGTCATGATTGTTGCTGGTTACATTCTCCTTAACTTTCTCCATGTGGGTTTCTTCTTCTTCCTCTTCTTGTTTAGTTTCTTGTTAAAATGGGTTTTGGGTTTGGGTTCTTGTCTTTTTGAATCTTGAAAGGGGGGACTTTTGGAAGAGGCTGCACTTGTATGACGCAGAAAAAATTGATGGATTGAAGTTAATGCATGTGCAACTCCACACGTTTGAAGTCTCCTCTGCAATATCTGCATGATAACAAATTTGGGTTGCTTGGACAGAGTTTTATTATCATTACACAAGTGCAACAATACCAGTAATATTCATTTTCTTTTTCTTTTTCTTTTTTTCCTTTTTTTTAACACTTTCCTCCTGTGATTTTAAGGATCCACTCACTCGTATCCGAAAAAGAACAATAATTTGTTATAAAACTTTTTTTTTTTTTGCCTTTTTATTCCCCAACTGAAAGTGGTTATGTGATATGCAAAATTTACATCTACGGCATGATCACGGCTTTAGCGCAATTAGTTTCGATTATAGAAAACAAAGATGAAAGTGAAATCCAACCGGTTTTTAGCGGTTTTAAAGATGGTTTTAAAACTGTGCTTCGTTTTTTTTAATTTTAAACCGAAATTAGATAATAGATTTTAAAGTTTTTAAAATGCTTTTGTAATCCGTTGCTTGAATAGATAATAATTAATTATTATTAATATTGAACAAAATTAAACCAATTTAATAAAAATTCTTAAATTTAGAGTTTTTTTCAAAAACATATTTTTCATTGTTTCGGTTTCAAAAAATAAAAAAAATAAAAATCAAACCTTAAATATACAATTTTATTTATGGTTTATAACCAGAACAGTTAATCACAATTTAATGTTGATTTCAATTCAATTTTAATTTGTTTCAGTTTGAAATCGAATTGTGGTATTTAGCTTTTTTTTTTTTTTTTCTTTTTTCCTTTGGATGAATTATAAGTATAACAATACGGAGTTATTTGTGTAATAGGAAAGAGAAATTAAAATTAAAAGAAAATAATTTTTATTTACATTAAAAGAAAAAAGTTGTTTTAACAAAAAAAATTTTAAATTAGAATAAAAAATTTTAAATGATATATAACTGCAAAACATTTAAAATTTATGATAAACACTCCATTAAGCAAAAAAATTAATGGATAATACAAAAATAGGATAAATATGCAATAAAGGTATCTAATACTTTTTTCTTTTTTTGCTCAAAAGAAAAATTATTGCATTCTGTAAACTGATAAAACGATATTCAAATGCAAATCTAATAATAATAATAATAATAACAATGAAGAATCTAAAAACTTCTTTAAATATTAAATCATTCAGCTGTGCTTTTGCAAACGACTGCCCCATTGATGCTAACAATAATAGTAACAGAAACAGTACCTTTCATTGAACTTTGTAATGATACGACAAAAATCTTTAGACACGTCACACATGCATGGTTACGGACAGATTTCTCTGCTCAAACGTGGTCATCGTTATTATTATTATTATTATTATTTTTATTTTTATAAAAAGGAAAAATTACTTTTAGATCCCTGAAATTTTATAAAATACTTAAATTTCATCCTCACTATTTATATAAATGATTCTGAAATTTTTGACGTATGAATCCGTCAAATTCTTTAGTCGTTTCGTTGAAAAAATAATATTTTTTTGTTAATTTTACTTAAAATGACAACAATAATTTTATTATAGGACCCACAAATATTATATTAATATTTTTTAATTACCAATCTCTATTGTAGAATATACAAATGATGTCCTTAAAGGTGGAATAAGAAAAGTAAAAATATCAATTTTGACACTTTTTATAATTTTGATTAATTTTTTTATTTTACCTATAAATATTTTAAATTTTTTTTTAATAATAATTGTGCTTTTTAATAATTTTAACTCTCTTTATTTTAAATACTTATCACATTTATATATTTCAAATACTCCATAATATGATAAAATAATAAATAATAAATATTTAATTTGGTGTTTTGATATTATAAATTAAAAATAATATAATTAATTTATTTTATTTAGATAAACTAAATAATTTTTTAAAAAATCGTAAAATACCCAAATATGAAGTATCTAAATTCAACTGATATGAGCCATATGGCCACTGAAATTGATTGTGTGCCTACGCTGACAATTCAACAAACTTAGACTTTAGTAGTCAAATTCTAAAATGAAATGCCACGTGGTCAATCCAGCTACATCAACTGAATTTGGACAGTGGTCATATACGGATCACAATACAAAATATCAATTAAAAAAAATAAAAAATAAATATTTTTAAGAGTATGAGAAGTGAAAGATATTAGTTTTAAATTTTTTTTATTTAGTAAAAAAATATTAAAAATAAGAGAACCATTAGTGTTATTATGAAAAAAATATATGAAATTCAAACATGAATGTGCGCAGCCACAAAAAAAGAGATTGACATGTCAATTAAATAAAATTCTGGGAATCAGAAAAAAATATGCACCACGTGTTTCTTCCTTCACATTTATTGTACACGTAACTTAATATTACTCTCAAAAATAATTTTGAATATTTTGGCTTCTTTCTGTGATAAAACAGATTGAATAGAGTTTTTGGAGCCATATTTTCACAGAAATCTATGAAAATAATAATAATAAAAGAAATATTGAACTCTGATATAATATTAATAATCCAAAGAAATCTCAATATTTCAATGTCAAAATTAAAAGAATTAATAAATATGACAATATTTCAAAATTTTTGCATGGAATAATATAGGGATTAAAAGTTATTAAAGGAGTAGTATTTGATGGGAGTTGGGCCGCCCTCAGGCCCGTTTTGCGATCATCCCAACGGGTTTGGACTTGACTTCGGAGGCAGCATCCAAACATTCCGAAGAAATCGTAGTAAATGCCAGAGTTTTAAATTTTAGTTTAAAAAACATGTTTTTAACTTGTTTTAGGTAATATTCAAAAATTAAAAAAAAAAAAGAAAGAAAGAAAAAAAAAAGGCAGAGAAACATCATCGTGTCACAATATGCCATATTATCACCACATTGAAGTTTATGAAAAGTCTATATAAAATAAAAATTAAAAAGAAAAAGGACATTTCTTGTTATCTAAATGAAATAGCTCGTTGGCAAAAAAACATTTATTGTTTAATTCATAAATTTAAACGGATACGAGTTTGAATACCTAGATTTTATGGACCGGTAAAACCGAAACGGGTCTAATTAACTCATATAAATATATATATATATATATAGAAAGAAAGGACATGCCTTGTCAATTTGTAAAACTTAGCTGTGGAGCTCTCCTTTTCTTTCACCAAATCCGGAAGTTGCTTCTTGATGCAACGAACTAAGTAATCTTCTTTCTCTCCAATTTTCTGGTGTGCATATCGCTACGTATGTGTATATATACATGAAATGGATTGAGTTGGATTTTTGAGGTCTACCAATTGGTTTCTTCTGTTCAATCTTTTTGTTAAGGATAAGTTTGATGATTCATCTTTTTATTATTATTGAATAATTATTTTTCTTTGATTTGCATGAATTAGAAGTGTACAAGAGAGAAAGAAAAAAAAAAAGGGTGTACAACTTTTCTACGTCTCCACTCTCCAATTAGATTGAGTTAGGTTTCTTCCATTTCTTCCATCTCATATTTTAATTATTGTTGTTTTTTTAATTTTTTTTTCTTTTTTGGGTTGTTGTCTTCTTGCGGCCGGTTCTTTCTCATCTTGTTTGTCTATTATTTTTTTATCAGGATTTTTCATTTTGCTTTCATTATTTTCAGCTGCCAGTTGTTTTTCTTATTATTGACGTTGTTCTACAATTTTTTTTTTATTTTTTAATTCTATTTTTTTTTTACGAATTTATTTTTACATGAGTATTTCAATGATTTAATTTTCGCTGCAACTGATTTTATTTCAATTCTGTATTTAATTGATTTTACAGTTTTTGCTTATTATATATATACCATATATATTGTGTTTACTTTCATTGTGTTCGTCATGGCTGGTTATTATCTTTTCTGTTGTTTCACATAAATTATAAAGGAATTTCTTTTTTTCAGCTTTTTTTTTTTTTCTTTTTCAGTGTTTCTTTTCTTACCGAATCTGTTAGTTTAATGTTGTTTAAAGTTATTTTAGATATTTTTTATTTTATTTTTAATCAAATGTATTAGTTTCTTAATATTTGATATTTATGAGATTTGGCTCAGCTGCTCCTAAAAACACACAAGCAGAACACTGCTGATATTAACAAGAAGCATACTAACAAGGCATTACATTCCCCTCACAGACATACAAAATAAAAATACAAATATGACCAAATCCCCCACATGAAAGGTGTAATTAGAGTAAACTAACTCTTTTATTTTCCATCCAAACCAAACAAAGATGTAACTTATTTTACATTCTTTCCCATCCAAACAAAGCATAAGTTTCAATGGAAAATTGTTTCAAAAAGGGGCTCCGATTTTTCTGGTTTATTCTGATCATCATGCGGCGGTTGGGAAATCGTGGCCCGGTCAAGTTTCAGAATCCGAAGAGAATATTTAGTGGACTTGTGGGATGGGCTTGGGTTTGGTAAAGGAAGCCCATTCTGCAAAAGGGATGATGTTAAAGCCCACATTTTAAAATCAAAGAAGAAACACCTAATGTTAATATGTCCATAATTGGAAATTAGTTAAACTTATGCTTTAATCTTAATTTATAGATTTTAAGATAAAACATACAAGGAAATGGGGCCAAAGAGATATGGACATCTGAGTATAAGGGGCCCACTTGAGAAATAGACGTGTCAAAATCAAGGACGTAAACATACGATCATACATTATTGGACTGACAGTGAATAATAGTAATCCTACACTGTACTATACACACACACTACACAGCGTTTTATTATGAAGGGTGAGGGTGCGCACTGCGCACTGCGGATGGCGGTGGTGTAAACCAGGTGACCACGTTAAGTGAAGCAGTGGCCCAGAGCCAAAGTGGAAGAGAGGCTGGCTGACTCGCACTACGATGCGCCGTAGGTGGAGGGCGGCGGAAGATGGATAGAAAGAGATAAATGAGGAAGGAAAGGTGATATAATATTGTCGTCATTCGCTATCGGCTATCCTTGAAGACAATCTCTTGATAATTGGGCCTTTTTGTTTGTTTGTTTCTTTTTTTTATTGCACTTTTATAAAAACAATAGAAAAAGAGAAATCAATATTTATTTTTTTCCCCGTTTTAAAATAAAAAGTCAACTCGTTCAGTCTTTTCCTCTTTTTTTTTTTTTTTAATTGGGAGGGTTTAAAAAAAATCTAACTTGATGGACATTATTGAAGTTTAATTAGCATAAATTATGTTTATTTCTGAATTAGTGATTTTCTAGTGGTATAACCCATAATACGTAATGTTAATTTTTTTCTTCTAAAGATGTATTTTCATGCTTATATCAGAGATAACATTCATGTATTTTTATTCTATAGTTATTTTAGATTTATTTTCCTTTGTTCATAAATAATAAAATTATATCATCGTTTATTTATGAACAGTAAGATGTAATTCTAATTATTTTTAGTATATTGATAATTAAATAAAAATAACTGAAATTTTCACTTTTTTTTTATTATTCTTTTCAAATTAGAGAGATTCAAAATATGTCCGGTATTTCAATATTTTTTTTAATTTCGCAAATAAAGTATAATAAATTTTTCAAGATATAATTTTAATAAATCGCAATATAACATAATATAATATATTATATTAGACAATTATATGATCGTTTAACTATATTATATTACATTTATAGGTAAGATATTGAAAAAACAAAAATAATTTGCAGAAACCATTTAAAAAACACTGAAGAGAAAATGAAAATAACATTTGCAAAGCAACTTGAATTAACACGTGGGGGATTGAATTTTCTTTTGTTTTTATTTATTAAATTTAATAAAAGGTTAGCATTACAAGAGAAGTGCAACCCTGAAAAGAAGAAGAGCATCAAATTGCAAAGCAAAAGCCCTAAGTTTACTCAGGTGACCAGAACAGGAGAGAAGATTAAGGGGGAGATTTCTTTTTGGCCTTTTTTGGGTTACCCACTGCTATCAGTGCCTTGACAACTACAAAAAGATACATAGAAAAAGAGAGATGGAGGTTTTTTCCTCTTTTTTTTTTTTTTCAAATATATATATTAATATTAAAAAATTAGAAAAAATTGTATGAGCAGTACTCAGACTTTGGCAATTGGGAGAGAGAGGGATGATTTGATGTAAAGCCTGTTGGGAAGAGTAGGGGCATTGTGTCTCAAAATGCGAGCATGATGAGTCAAAATCTCATAGCATCAATCTCTCACCTTCCTTGATTGGTGATGGATGGATGGATGGGATTGCTTGAATTGATTCATGCATGGTAAATTAATCATTTCATCAGTTGAATTTTTCTTCTTTCCACATCAATTTTGTACTAACATAAATAAATATATATTAAACTAAATAAAAATTTAAATCAATGCTAATCTTCTACCATTACCTTCAAAGCTCTTGTCTTAACTTAATATATTCAATTTATATATAAATACTCAACTCTTTACCATTTCATATCAGGTTATATTCATTTTTGATTACCAAATCTTTTTAAAGGATGCAAGCAAGTTAAGTTACCCAAATGAAGAAATAAGATAAATATAGACAATGGAAAAATGTATTTGGTGACAAATTTGTAATGTGATGTGCCCTCTTGGATAGGATAGGATAGGATTAGAATCAGCAATTGTATTTGTTTCTACTGCTTCCAACTATTCTCTCAGCCTTTTTGGGCTTTGCTCTTTATTCCCCACTTTTGATTGGATATTCCCACTTCAAGTAACATTTTTTCTCTTTCACCGTAAAGGTTTCAGCGTAGATTTAGAAATTTCTTTTAAAGCTGAAACTTGAATTTCTTTAATGCTCCTAATTAAATTATTAGCTATAAATTATAAGAGTTGATGCCTTGGATCCATTAGATCTCCAGTTTTGATAAGTAAGAAAAGAGCATATTGAGTAGATCTGTGATTATGATGGAGATTTCATTTGGTTTCTGTATAGGAGCAGAAAATCTTTTGCTATTTTTGATATGATTTCATAAAAAAGATGGAAGGTATTTATCATGTGTTGTTGGTTATATGTGGAATTTATGAAGATTTTCAATCTGTAACCATACAGATTTCAACAGTTAAATGGATCAATCAAAATCACTAAAATAGATATAATATTATTTATTTATTTATCTTTTTTGCTGCATTTGGAATATTAAATTGCACTTCACCAATTAAACAGTTTCAAGCACCTCTTGATCTGCTGGATTTTACTTCACTGTCTCAACCAGACAAGTGTTGTTTGGATTGAGACAAAATAAGGAAGAATATAAAGCAGAGGGTGAAAATGTATTGAGATTTGTTCAATCTTTTGTTTGTTTTGAATGAAAATTACAAGAAAGATGTAAAATAAATTTATTTTTTACATCATTTTTTATTTTATTTTCACTTCCACTTAAAAGGAAAGTAAATAATATAATTTTACTTTCACTTATAATTTATTCAATTTCATCTAAAAAATTCAAAGGGATGGGAATGATTTTATTATTAAGACTTTTACTCGGATGAAGGGAAAATAGGAAAAAGAAAGGAAATAACTAAAGAATATAAGGGAAATGTTATAAAATAATATAAAAATATGAAGAGAAATAAATAGAGAGCAAAGAAAATATAAGAGTATGTTTATTATTTATGAAAAGTTACGTATATATAGTTATATAATTGAAACTCTATAAATCAGAAAAATAGAATTTAAAATAATTAAGAATATAGGCTTCTGACTCATATAGAATAATCATTTATTTCATAATACCCCTCTCACGTGTAAAATTATAGAAGATCTCCTTTAAGATCAAACAATTTCATCAAATTGAGTATGATTGTATCTGTGATAGCATTTATTATACCGGGAATATCAATGAACCTGATTATTGAAATTGCTCAAGATGCCTTTTTTTAGCTTCTAGAATCTATTTCTTAGTTCAAGATGCCTCTTACTAACTGGAATCAAAGAATTAGTAGATCTATTCCGCCCAAAATGAGAATGGGTTAGGGTTATGAACTTATAATCTATAATTTGATAATTGAGTCGATTCAATGATTATAAGTTTTCTTTAAAGAATATGTCCCGTTAAAACCTTACTAAAAAAATTCTGTGGGAAAAAAATCTTAACGAAAGAAAAATAGTACATTATTTTTTTTTAAATATATGTTGAAATACTGGCTTATTAAAAACCTTTACTAGGAAAATTCAATGGAAAATATTCATATCCCCTCATGAAGATAAATGTTGAGATCTTAAGATTCATATAAAATGATTTTAATAACTTAGTCATAAATGTAGATTTATAGACAAAATTTTATTCATGAAACGCTCTATCTTCATAATGAAACAAACTTTGTATTTTCAATATCTTTTATCTCAAACTTTTCCTCAAAGAATTTATATTTTTTTGAAACTTTTCAAGAGTTCTAATAATGTAAATAAATAAAATAATTACAAATTCAAATAGTTCTATAAAAATTCATAAACATATAATAATATTATTCAAATATCTTTTCAATAAAAATTCACTGATCAAGAAATTACCTTTCTCATTATAATATATGACTTAAATATAAAAATATGCTTTCAATAATAAAATATTATAAAAATAATATAATTATAAAATAATATAATATTTTCTTAACTATTAACATTATTAAGGCAATTATATCATATGTATTGGTTTCTTTAATCCATATAAAAATCTTGAATATATTTTCTCAGGATATCGATTTGCTTACTTCAAGCATTTTTTTCAGTATTTCATGGATATCACTATTCAATAATGTATATAGAACTTTATAATATTAGTTGAATAAATTTTTCGAGAATTTAACTCTATACTTCAAGCAACTATAATCATTTAGGGGTTTTCATATAAATATCTACATCAAGTTAGCCATATAAATGAGCAGTCATTAATTCATTGGACGTATTTAGAATTTTATAAATTGTCTGACTGATCAAATATCATATTATAATTGTATCCACCACATGATGGTAGTTATCCTCATACTCAATGCCAGTTTTTTTTTACAAAAAAATTTATGCAACAAGTTTATTTTATATTTTATTACCCCATTTCAATTTTGCACAAATATATATTTGTATCTTATTGACTTGACATCTCTTAATGCTCATAAAATATCAAATTTTACTTTTAAATTTAAATACCACATGCATTATTCTATTTTGACCAATGAATTTTATGTTTATATTCTCTAATACACTAAACTCAAAATCCTTATCATTTCTCATAATTTCAAGAGAATTTCTTTTATATTGGTTTTATCTTGTCCTAATATGACATAATTTATAGAGATTTCATAATTTTCATTCATTTCAGATACCTAAATTTCTTCAAAAAATTTATCAGTCATGTCTAGAATCTTTTCTAGATTTTACTTTTTTAAAACTTGATCATTTTAAATATTTACTCATTTTTTTTCATCTTTAAAATCAATTTACCATGCTTCATGCATGCTGTAGATTCATTAACACAAGCAATTTGTCTTTCAGAGACTTCAATTATAATATGAGCAGTTTATAGCTAGTATGTGAGATTTAATTATCTCCTTTTAAATCGATAAGTATATTTTGCAACTAATTTATAATATTTTTCAAATAAATTATCTTTTTAACTTTTAAATTAATGCTGCCTTGTATGAAGATAAATATATAATAACGATAAATCTTTTCCAATCAATTATTCTTTTAGCTGCTTATTTTCTCTCATAATATTGGAATTCATAACAATTAGCGCATCTGGTATATATAAATTTCTTATTAAAAATTTTAAATATTTAATCATAAATCATTCCCGACATATATTTTCAATCTCTTTTTGAAGACCTATATTAGTATGTTCTGGTGGTGCAAAAAAATTTTTCAATAGATAATGTTTGGTTTCTAATCCAAAACCAATTAAAAAGGGAAGAACTTATTATAATTCATTAGCTTAATGCGAGTAAGTAGTATTAAATTAAATAGCATGTTCCTTAAAAGAATGAGGAGATTCATTCTCATAATAATTATATTGTGAAATAACAATCGTTTATAAATGATTCTATTAAATCATTTTTTAGCATAAATAAAAGAAACAACATGTTGTCCTAAATTATTTTAATTGACACATGTCATAATATTAAAGATCGATGTGTAAATTTACCATCATTTTCAAGATGAATAATCTTAATAGTATAATCTGAAAATTCTATTCTTAATCAAATTATTTGCGCAAATAATCATGCAAATTTTAGGTTGCATGTTGACAATAATCTTTGTAAACTGCAAGCTGCAAAATAATAATAAATTATCTTTTGGATGCATCCATACGATATCAAAATAAATTGATCAATAATTTTTCTTTATATGTTTCAGAAAATACAAGCAATTCAATTTGAACTCTTGGTGATCGTTCAAAAACTAGTTTGCTTTGAGAACAAATTAAGCATAAAAAATTCATTAGATATGAAAAAACTTATAATTTTTAATTAAATATTCATATATAGATATTAAATTTTACATTTTCATTAGCAATCCGATCATGGTAAATGATAAAAAGTAATTGGATTTGTAAAGATTTGTAAAGATTTAGTATATCATTTTTTTTTTTACCAATAAAGATTTAGTTTAATGACAAATTATTAGGCATCAGCACCATATATATATATATATATATATATATATATATATATATATATATATATTCAAGAAACAGTTTCTTGAATCTGTTTGGACCCACGTTAAGCAAGGTTAGAAGAAGATGATATCAAGTGTGATCTTGTAGTGATTTACCAATTAATTCAAAACATTATAAATAGATGCAACGAATATATGTTCACATCACTTGTATATTTGTTCTAATCTTTATTCTCTATATGAAACTTTATAAACTCGTAATTGGATCAAGTGATCTAACCATCTATATATATATAATTATATAATTGAAACCTGATAGAGTTTTACAAAAAAAAGAGAAAAATATAGTTTGAAATAATTAAAAATATAGATTTCTGACTCATATAGAACATCAATTTATTTTACAACATGAAATGTTATTTTACCTCATCCGAAAACAGAAATAAAATTAAATTAAAATATTTTTTTTTCCAAAATTTCTCTTCTGAGTTACAAGAAAAACAGAAACAACTATAACAATAAATTAGTTTTGAAGAAAAATAATTATAGGAAAAATTACAATACCACCATGTGATTTACGAAATATAATTAGTCTATTTTTATTTTTTAAAAATAAATTAAAACATCTTTATATTTTATTTTCTTCAAACTATAAAATTCTTCCGTTTAATTTTGTATGTTCTTTCCGTTAAATGTCTAATGAAATAATAAAAATATCTTTTATTTTTAAAATCACTAACACGAATTAGTTGTATTTTTCAAATTATAAAACTGTATTGCAATATTTTTTTATATAATATTTTAGTATTTCTTCTTTGATTTTTTTCGTAATTTGATGGAAAAAAATATGAAAAATGAAGAGAAAAATATAATAATATAATAAAAACAAAATACAAAAATAAACAGACTCACTGTATCTTCGGAATCACAGGAGATCGTATTGTAATTCTTTTTATAATTATATTTTCCGTCCTATTAGGTAACTAGTGAAAAAATAGTTTTTAAAATATTTTTCTTTCTTGTTTATTTATTATTTTATTTGTTTTCTTATTTTTTTAATTCAATTTAACCTATTATAAAAAAAAATAATAAATTGTCAAAAACATTCGAATCAGAACATATTAGGAATTTGTAAAATGGAAATGAAATTAGGAGATATTACATCAACATCTGAAGCCACACTTGAAAAGCTGAAAAGGCTATGAGACCTACAGATATGGGGCAAGAGAAGGGGTGGGGTAAAGCTTATTTGCCACCTTGCTTTTAGCTACTCCCTCATGAAATCTTTTTTGTCTCATGTGTCAAACTGTGCTGCTACCTAATTTCCAAAAACTAAATTATGTGTAAGTAGTGAAATACACAGTGTTAGCTTCATTATTAGCATGTGTTTTTTGCATATTGGGACCCATTTCTCACTGGACTTTATACTTATATATTGCATTAATGGTTTTTTATTATACACTGTATATTAGCAGTTTAATATATAAAAAGAATTATCGAATTGAATTTTTACTAAACACATTTATAAAGAGAAATAAAAATATTTTTAAATTTAGAGAGAAAATCGAGTTATTAAAATCTCTTATTATTTATCTTTTTGATAAATGAAATAACTAAAAAAAATGAGCAAAATCATTTTTTATTCAAAATTTATGTTAAAATCAATTTTAATTTGAATTATCAATAAATTATAAATCATAGAGAATTTTACATTTTGTTTAGAAAAAGGGCAGTAAAATAAAAGTGCAAAATTTACTGTTTATTTTTAAAATAAAATAGTGAAAATGAAATTAGATGGGTGTTTTCTCCATATTTTTTCTCAAATCAAATAAGAAAATTCTGATAATTCTAATAATTTTTTATTTTTTATTTTTTATCTTTTCAAATTTTATGCCCATTCAAATAAAGACTTAAAAAATAAAATTGACAATTATTGATAAAACATATTATGATCCCAAATATATATATGCACCCAAGAAAATAATTAGAAGGGGAAAAGAAAGGAAGAAAGAGAGAGATGGCGTGTAATAACAATGTCTGTATAGAGATGATAATTTAATATTTGTACTGTGCTGACAGAGGAGATATGAAACAGCTTTATCGATTCATGGTGAAAATCTCATAACCCTCTTCGCTATTTCTCTTTCTCTTTCTCTTCTTCTTATTATTTTTTTTCCTTCTCTCTATCTCTCTCATGGAAACTACTTTCTGTTCCCTCCCTTTCATTTTCTTCACTGACAGAGAATACCTGCACACTCTCTCACGCACGCACGCATACTCTAATCAGAGCCCCACACCCACACCCTATTGATAGAGAGAGAGAGAGAGAGAGACAGTGCAGAGAAAACACAGAGATTTTCCCCAAGCCAACACAGATCATACCTTCTCATTATCATTTCTTGCCTTTTTACCCCTGCCGCTCGATTCATCAAATCCCCATGAAACAAACCCTTATAACTCTCTCCTTCTCCTATTATATCTACCCTAGCCAACCAAACTAGATAACGAAGTTATAATAACATTTGCAGTCCTCTCTTCATCATCTTATATAATAAACTCTTCCTTTTTTTCAACTCTTTAACTTTTTCACATTTTGTCAAGTGGGTTTTGATGGGTTTTTGATTTTTATAGGATTTCTGTTTGTTCTTAAGTTTTTAGAGCTTTAATATATAGGCTTCTCTTCTGGGTTTTCTTCTTTTTTATGGAGAACTACCGCCATTTTGACAATGGTGATACCCATTTACCTCCTGGTTTTAGGTTCCACCCTACTGATGAGGAACTTATCACCTACTATCTTCTCAAAAAGGTTCTTGATAGTAATTTCACTGGCAGGGCCATTGCTGAGGTGGATCTTAACAAGTGCGAGCCATGGGAGCTGCCTGGTAATTAATTTAACTAACTAACTCAAAGATAGCTAGTCCATTGCCACTCGCTTAGAATCATTCGTTAATATTAAAGGTTGAAACTTTTCCTTCATTAGTTTCCTTGAATTGTTGTCTTCTTTTGCTACTCATTAGAATTAGAATCAGTATCTATTAGAAGTCGAAGTTTGAAATTTTTTTTGTTAATTTTATTCTATTCTAATTTTCTATATTGATTTTGTAGATAAAGCGAAAATGGGAGAGAAAGAGTGGTACTTCTTTAGCTTAAGAGATAGGAAATATCCAACCGGGTTAAGAACTAATAGAGCAACTGAAGCTGGTTATTGGAAAGCCACGGGGAAAGATAGAGAGATTTATAGTTCAAAGACTTGTGCTCTTGTGGGTATGAAGAAGACTTTGGTATTTTACAGAGGTAGAGCTCCTAAGGGAGAAAAAAGCAACTGGGTTATGCATGAATATCGTCTTGAAGGCAAATTTGCCTACCATTTTCTCTCCCGCAGCTCAAAGGTGATTAATTACCTTCTGTTCTTTACTAAGCTCGAACTGTAACTTGATAACTATATGGATTACTTAGACATTTAACCCTATAAACGTATCTGTTATGATTAGGGTTGTTTCAGTGGAGCAGAGAAAAAGTTTGATTGTAGTATGAAATGATGATTATGATGATGTGTTAAATATTGTGTTTTTCTTGTACAATTTTTTCTTTTTTCTTGCGTCTTATAGCTAAAAGAAAAATAAAATATTCTAACTAGATTAGATTTTCTTGGCAGTTATGGTTTTGGTTTTAGCCCCAATTAATAACGATCCGTACTCTTCTGTTCTCGTTTATAAGCCTGAAAAAGCATCCCCATTATTTTTGTTGTTGCTATTCTATTAACGAATACTTTGGAAAAACTTACTAAAAGCATTTCCTCTTTTCTTTATTATTAGGATTTGTACTTTCCAAGCATTTCAGGATATTTATTCTTCATTTCTTGAAAGAAATATAGGTTGTGAACTAGATTTTTGAGATAAACCCTAGATTGCTCTAGAGTAATCTTTATTTTATGTACTCATCCTCAATTTTAGGGTAAATGCTTATGTTATCCTTGTATCGATAATTTGGTTTAATAATTATATTATTTGATAAACATGTACTCCACTATTAAGTTATAATAATGGAATTTAAAGTAATGTAATTATTTATATTATATGTTTAAGTACATTATTTGCATTACAATTGATAGATGGTGACAGTGTTGTCTGTAATTGATGCAAGCAGTAGATTAATATTTACATTTGCTGACTTTCTTCCTTGGGGTGTGATGATTACTTACGCCAGGATGAGTGGGTTATCTCCCGAGTCTTCCAGAAAAGCGGGGGCGCCGCCAGTAATAGCAGCAGTAGCAGCGCCACAAAGAAAACCCGTTTCAGCAATACTATCAACCTCTACCCAGAAGCCAGCTCTCCCTCGTCGGTGTCTCTCCCGCCGCTTCTTGATCCTGCTGCCACGACAACTACCATTACTACGGCCGCGTCAACTACTACTCTCAATGACCGTGACAGCTGCTCCTATGACAGCCATGCTCAACCTGAGCACGTGTCCTGTTTCTCCACCATTGCAGCCGCTGCTTCCGCCGCTGCTAACCAGAACACCACTTTTGATTTCGCTCCGCCACCTCTCCTCCCAATGACGGCGGACCCATTTGGTCGGTTCCCAAGAAATACAGGTGTCTCTGCTTTCCCTAGCTTGAGGTCTCTGCAAGAGAATCTTCAGTTACCTTTCTTTTTCTCTTCTCCATCTCCAGTTGTGGCTGCTTCGCCATTTAATGGAGGTGGTACTACTATTGGCATGAATTGGATGGCAACGGGTTCGGAGGAAGGTGTCGCTGCCAGCGTTGGTGCTGCTAATAATGGTGGTTCTAATGGCGTTGGGAGGGTGGCGATAGGTCCCACTGAGCTTGACTGCATGTGGACCTACTAATCAGTCTTTTAATTAAAATTATTAATGCATTTATTGTGTTCTGTTACTATGTAATGTCTCTTTTAAGACTGGCTTAATCAGTTTTTATGGATGTTTTTAAATATTAGCTTTTGGGTTATGATTAGGGCTATTGGTGTATTTGTAGGGTTTTAAAAGATTTTCAGGTTAATTATGATATGGTGATTCTGTTTATTTGCTTATTAGTAGAAAGTAACTTCTTGTAAATTGTTACGTTGGTTCTATTTTGAAAATGACTCAAATTTTTTACAAAGCTGTGTCTAAATCTGTTTTTTTTGGGATATTAGTTCATGCGTTCAATCTATTTTGTTGGGTTTCGATAGTCTTCCTTCTTTCCTCGTATGGGTTGGAAGGCTAGCAAGCCAAGCTGCCTACTGGATACCTGAAACCAGCCTTGCCTCTTGCTGTCCAGATGACTGCGTGATTAATCCACCTCAAGCTCTTTGTGAACTGTAATTTTGGTTCCCGTTGGTCTCAAGATTAATGCGTACGCTTTGTTCCAGAAAAAAAAGAAACTATGGAATTAATTAGTGATTAAGTACAAATTGAGGCTTTTTAATTTTTTTAAGTTGAATAATAATTAATTGTACCTTATTTTTGACAGCAATAATGTATTTCATTTGTATATAAATAGTCATTGGTTAGGGATTTTACGTTAAGTTTGGTCGTTGTATTTTGAGTGTAGTTATACGTATACTAAAAATGAATATTTTACTTATTCCATTTTTATACTTATTATATTTGAGAAAGTGTTTTATTTTCAAATATGTCACCAATTTTATAAATAATATATTTTTTTTTATTTTTACAGTGGAAGCTAAATATAAGTAGCACAATTTGCCACTTGCATTAGTTATCAAAGATATTAAAATTCTAATGCAATTTATCACAATTATATGAATCGTAAAAATATTAGTTGTTTTATATTTTTATATAATCATTTTATCAAGACAATATCTACAAGGAAAAATTATCTCTAATATTTAATATATTAAAATAAATTGATTTCTTCTAACAAAATAATTAATAATTAATCCATATTTTTAAAAAGATATGAATAAATAATATATTATTATTAAATAAACGATATATAAACAATTTAAAAAATATAAATTGAAAGATACGATAATTTTTAAAAAGGTAGGACATCTACACGTTTACGATACACTATACTAAATAAATAAATATTAATATTTTAAATAAATAAATAATTATTTATAATAAATTATAAATATAAAATTAAAGAAACTTAATTTATTATTTCAATTAAAAAAATAAATTAAAAAATACAAATCATTTTTATTGGTAATAAAAAAAGCCTTGGTTGATTAACATGATGTATAGAGTAGTTTCATATATTAAAAGTTAAGTTGTACGAAAATGGGATACCAGATATAAAAACGTACAGGTACGATAATTTTTTTAAAAAAAGTAGAATATTCACACTCTTAGTACATAGTGCACTAAATAAGTAATACATTAATATTTAAAATAAATAAATAATTATTTATAATAAATCATAAAAATAAAATAAAAAATACTTAATTTCTTATTTCAATAGACACGAAAATAAATTAAAAAAACTTCATTTTATTGATAATAAAAAAAATATTGATTGATTGGCTTGCTGTATAGAGTAGACTCGTATATCAAGAACTAAATTCTATGAGAACGGGATAGTGAGATACGGAATATAGAAACGTATAAGATACGATAATTTAAAAAAACAAGGTAACAAATCCATATGCTTAGAATACAATACACTAATAAGTAAAATGTTAACCTTTGAAATAAATAAACAATCATTTATATAAATTGTAAACGTAAAATAAAAAAACACTTCATTTATATTGGACATAAAAAAAATCTCAGTTGATTAGCTTGATGTATTAAGTAGTCTCATGTATCAGAAGTTAGGTTCTACGAATATAATACATGAAATATAGGAACATATAGATATGATAATTTGTAAAAAGTAAAACATATACATGCTTAAAACACACTATAATAAATAAGTAATACATTAATATTTTAAATAAAAAAGCTTGATTTTTTATTTAATGATGCAAAAACAAATTTAAAAAAGAAACATTTCAACTTTTATTGATAATAAAAAAAAATTAGGTTGAGTAGCTTTGTGTGTAGATTAGTTTTATATAATAAAAGTTAGGTTGCACAAAAATGAGACACAAGATACAGAGACATAAAATACGATAATTTTTTTAAAAAATAAGACATCCACATGCTTACAATAAAGTATACTAAATAAGTAATACGTCAACATTTGAAATAAATAAATAATCATTTATAATAAATTATAAATAAAAAATAAAAACATTATTTTTCTTATTTCAATGACATAAAAATAAATTTAAAAAAGAAATACTTTATTTTTTATTAGTAAAATCTTGGTTGATTAGCTTAATGCATAGAGTAGCTTCATATACTAATAGTTAGGTTGCACGAAAACAAAATACGAGATACTAAAACATATAAGATACGATAATTTTTTAAAAAGAATAGGACATCAACACACTTAGGATACAATATACTAAATAAGTAATACGTTAATATTTTTAATAAATAAATAATCATTTATAATAAATAATAAATATAAAATAAAAATAACACTAAATTTCTTATTTCAATTACGCAAAAATAAATTAAAAAAAACACTTCATTCTCATTGGCAATAAAAAAAACCAAGGTTGTTTAGTTTAGTGTGTGTATTAGTCTCATATACCATAAGATAGATTGCACGAATACAGGACACGGGGTACGTGAACATAGATGATTTAATAATTTTTAAAATGTAAAAAATTTACACGCTTATGATACACTAAACTAAACAAGTAATGCATAAATATTTTAAATAAATAAACAATCATTTATAATAAAATATAAACATAAAATAAAAAATTAATTTCTAAACACAAAAATAAATTTAAAAAGAGAACACTTCATTCTTTATTAGTAAAAAAAAAGCTTTGTTTGATTAGCTTGATGCACAGAGTAATCTTATTTATTAAGAGTTAGGTAGTACTGAAATGAGACACGAAATATAAAAACGTACAGTATACGACAATTCTTAGAAAAGATAGGATATCAACACACTTGCAACATAGTGCGCTAAATAAATAATATATTAATATTTTAAATAAATAAATTTATAATAAATTATAAATATAAATGATAAAATAATTCATTTCTTATCAATGAAAAACAAATTTAAAAAAGAGCACTTCATTTTTATTGGCAATAGAAAAAAATCTTGGTTGATTAGCTTGGTATATTGAGTAGTATGGTAGGAGTTAAATTGCATGGATACGTGACACAAAATACGAAAATGTACAAGATACGATAATTTTTTAAAAAATAAGATATCGATAGCTTAGAACACATTATATGAAATAAATAATACATTAACATTTCAAATAAATAAACAATCATTTATAATAAATCATCAACATAAAAATATATTTTATTTCTTATTTAAATGCACAAAACATTGGTTGATTGAGTTAGTGTATATAGTAGTTTCATATACGAAACCTAGGCTCTACGGACATGGTACATGAGATATGAAAATACACAGGATCATTTTTAAAAAGGGTAGAATATCCACACACTTAAAATACAATATGCTAAATAAGTAATGCATTAATATTTTAAATAAAAAAATAATTATTTATAATAAATTATAAAGATAAAATTAAAAAAAAATTTAGTTTCTTATTTCAATGACACAAAATAAATTTAAAAAAGAATACTCCATTTTTTATTGGTAATAAAAAAAGTCTTGGTTGATTAGCTTAATGTATGGACTAGTCTCATATATCAAGAATTAGATTGCACGGATACGGTATACAAGATACGAGAACATAAATGATATAATAATTTTTAAAAGAGTAAGACATTCACATGCTTAATACACACTACACTAAATAAGTACTATATTAATATTTCAAATAAACAAATAATAATTTACAATAATCATAAATATAAAATAAAAACACTTAATTTCTTATTTCAATATTATTAATTAAATTCTCAAAATTATTATCACTATTAAAATTAATAGTGTGTATGTATTTTTTTTGTAGGTCATACTATGCACATATTTTGCTATTACACATCTCATGAAAAGTTTCATAGAATACTTAAAAAAATATATTTTAACTTTTCAGCATATCTTAATAAGACATAATTTATCGATTTATTATATAATTTTACTAAATATTTTAATATTATTCCGTGCACCCCGTGAAGTTCTTACACTCGTACTATTAATGGTGATTGTTTTTACTTTTTTAATAATTTAATGTAATTTAGATAAATTAATTAATTTTTTTAAAAGATGTGAAAATCAAAATGTGAAAAGTAGTAATTGTTTTTATCTTTTTAATAATTTAGTGTAATTTAGATAATTGATTATTTTTTTTAAAGGATGTGAACACCGAAATGTGAAAGTATTTAGAAACCGAGGAAGTATTATCATTTATGTAACATAGTATTATGATTTTTTTTGTTCAAAAATCATTGCAACTCCGTTAGTAGCTAATACTAGTTTTATATCTTATCTATATAAGTATTGTACTTTTTGATATTATTATTAATAAATTAAATTTTTAAAAAAACGTATAGTATTATTGCAATATGGAAGATTGTGGTACTTGAAAACATTCCAAAAATTTTGAATTCTATTACGATATGGAATATTCTAGCATTAAAATGCATATTATTTCAAACTAGGTGAAGCCTGCAAATATATCTAACATATTATTGATAATGACTAAAATGCATATGGTTTTATATATCATTTTTATTATTGTAGTTGTATTTTGAATTACCTTAATTAATAAATTAGTTCCATTATTAGTAGATTCCTTTATTTTTTATTTTACCATGAGCTGTATTGATTTTTACTGTTTTAGGTAAAAAAAATTAAAGGAAATAAGTTTTGTTTGATAATTCAATGTCAATTTAGTTTATATTCCCGAAGTGGCATTGAAAATGATCATTTAGAATGTCATTTGAAAAATTTATACTCATGAAATAGCCTTAAAAATGATCATTTGATATGTCATTTGAAAACATCAAATCAGCTTTTTGTATAGCTGTCAATGTCATTGCATAGCTGACAATGCCGTTCATTGCAGCATCTTTAGCCAACAAAGTTGGTTGCACTTCTTATTTTTTTTATTAGGCGGTGAAAAGAGTTGTAACTGAAAGTGAAGATCTGAAAAGAAAGCAAACAATCAAAGGAGGGTCACTCTTGCTTAAACTCAACAATGAATCACCTTGGCTTGGCCTCTCACGACAGTTAACAAGTGATTTTTTTCTGCTTTTCTGACAATAATTATTTTTCACTTTTGTTCCTTCTCCACTCACAACACACATCCAAAGCAAAAGCACCATCACAGAAGGACTAAACAAGGAAGTTGCAATAATCAAAGGAGAGAAAGACTTGCTAGGCCAGTAGGAAGAGATACAAAAGCTGAATATCAAGGTTTGGATGTGGAGCTCAGCTACAAAATAGTAAACAACCAAAGTATAATTGTTATTCAATGTCTTTTGTTTCTTTATTTTTATTCGAATATTATTATGAATGTTGTATTAATTTTCATGCAAGGCTAAACTCTAAATTTGGTTATGAGAACTATTTTTTAGATTAATGTGTTCAAGAATGGTTTGATTTATTCTTATTTATGCCTAAGAGTTCCTGATTTAATATGTTTAATTTTAATTCCTGTGGATATGTTGGATCCGTATTTGCATGATTTTTAGACCAACTTGTATGATTAAAAGATTAACTTGTTAGTTGGACCGCATATATTAAATTTAGAAAAATAAATCTAGAGATAAGTTGGATTTCTTCGAGGATGAAAAGATTAACACCAATTTATTGGGTTTTAATCAATTTAGCACCACGAAAGTAGGTACAATTTTGATTCTAACACGTCCATTTAATCTCGAAAGATGAACTTGGATATTTTAGGTAAGTCCTCATTCAGGAATAAGTTTAAACCGTTAAATTAACCATTCGCGGTATGGATTAAACTAATAAATATATGATAGTTAGATTATCTTGACATTTGATTATTTAAACACTTAAAAATTGTTCGCTTAATTCACTTATTTTAATTTGTATTTATTCAAATTTTATTGTATTTTATTTACTGTCTGTCAAATATTTACGGTCATCTTAATAATTGTTAAACATAAAAATTAGTAATCTATTCTCCAATCTTTGTGGATTTGACAATATTTTTCTCTATATTATTTGTACTGCTCGTGCACTTGCGGAATACGCATTCACATCCATCACATATTATTCATGTTTAGTTCATAATTTATAATTTAGAAATTAGAAACTAGATTTACTATAAATTTTATAGATTGTTACACTCAATCACTAGGAAGATTTTTGTTTTTAATAAAAAAAGAGGATTACTAGGTATGTTAGTCTTTCTATAAAATGCATCAACCCCTAGCATTGATGAAAGGTCTCATTTTTATAAGATCCTAACGTTGTAATCTTTAACTTGGTGATAGTAAAATCCAACCTAAATTAACTCATAAATTGACCTAACTCATAAGTAGAAGAATCAATGTTTAAATATAATATATAATAATATATTATCATAGAGATTCGAATTTGAATCAAACAGGCAGATGATTAATGTCTTTACTGTCAAATCACCACCTGAAGAATCATGAACGAACAATGAAAGAACAAGAACCGTGAATAAGGAAGATTAATGCATAAGCAAAACCTGAAGAATCATGGACGAACAATGAAAGAACAGCAGGACATGGATCATTCTAGAATATGGATACCCAATAAAAAAAATGGAAATATCAACATCCAATCCATACAGAAATTTTCTATTAGTTTATAAGTACTCCCAGATATGTCATGTGGGTTCTATATATAGCTAATGAATGAGAGTTGTGATTAAGATGTGGATGGAACCAGTGTCACAGTAGATTTATTGTACACTTGATCAATGGTCTTGATATGCCTTCAAACTCAAGTCTCTCAGATTAGTTGCGGAGATTCTTTTTTCTTGTATTTTTTTTTTTTTTTCAACAAAGAGAAATAATTTCCTATGGAGCATAGACGTTTTTTATCCTTTTAATAGAATATATTTTTAAAGCATTGAATCAGTATTCTCGCTAATCACTTTAATCAATATTTTATTAATATGAAAAGCTAATTTTCGATCTCCTTAACTTTCTTATGGGAATCATGAATGAGTAAAATTTTATTTCTCTTCTCTTTTCATCTCAAAAATCAAATATTAAATAATAAGATGGAGAGTAAATTCACTTATTAATTGAATTAATTCTTATAGTTTTTATTTTTTTTAACTCACGACTAGCTGGATAAAAGGGTAATTTTTCTTTTTACATCAACTAAAATTTTATTCGACAATAACTTTTTAAATAACTTTTAACGATTTGACTGATTATTTTTATAATATTCAATAATATAGTATTTAAATTAAATTTTAGAGATTAAGATATCATTGTATAAAGATTATGGAGCATACGCTAAATCTATATATTTAAATTAAAAAGTCACTTATAAATTTTAATGTTTTATGAAAAATTAGTAGAATAGCTGCAAAAATATTTAATTTTATGGAGCATACGCTAAATTTATGTATTTTTTGCTTTAATATATAGTTTGAAAAATAATTGTACCTTTAATTAATTTTAATGCTACCACCAGGACGATTATCAAAATTTATTATTTATGTTATTTTCTGATATTTAATGATAAACTCTTAAAATGTAAAGTTTTTATAAATCAAAATTGTCT
The DNA here is from genome assembly GCA_947857235.1 of Jatropha podagrica. Classification (NCBI taxonomy): domain Eukaryota; kingdom Viridiplantae; phylum Streptophyta; class Magnoliopsida; order Malpighiales; family Euphorbiaceae; genus Jatropha; species Jatropha podagrica. The sequence continues at coordinate 21,285 of CANUEP010119291.1, read as the reverse complement.
TATAATAAAAATTTTGATATTACAATTAACCATTAGAAAATGATTTTCTGAAAAATTATTTTTCAAAGAAATATTCTTTATAAAAACCATTTTTTTTTTTAAATAAAGGACCTTTTTTTTGAAAAGAAACATGATATTGAGAAGGTGGAGGGCCCGGGTGAAGCGTAACGGGACATAGAGAGTGCTGATGTCTGATGATGTAGTACCTGGCTGCTTGTGGAAGGGACAAATATAATGCTCTTTATGTTTGTTAGCACTGCACCTATCCTATGCTATGTAGGTTCACAGTTTTATTCTATTATTTTTTTTTTAAAAAAAAAGGGACTACTAATTAATTATATTAGTTACTGCTCCGCCTATCTAAGGTGCACCATCTCACAGCACTTATGGGAGACGCTACATTTTTCCTGTAGGACCTGTAGTATTACGATTCTCTGCCCACTACGATAGAGTCCAACCTAAGGCAGCTCATGAAGTGGGTCGTGGCTCGTAAAAAAGTTAATGTTTAAACATTATACGAAGGAATGCTCCGGTGGAGAATCAAATTTGAATCAAGCAAACGAATTATTAACATTTTTACAGCCAGAGCTCCAATCAATTGAAGTCTCTTGCTAAAGCTGATATGAGTTGAGAAGTGATATTTAGGTAATTTTTTTTAAATAATAAATAAGGTAAAGTCCATTGAATAATAAAGGTTAGAGATTTAACATATTTAATTTTACAAGTGAATTTTGCTAGAAAATGCAATTTATTTCGTAAATTCAACCGCATATTAATAATTATATTTATAATTTGATTCATAAATGAAGCTATAAACCCAATTGAGTCCGATAATAGAAAAATTGCATTTCAACATGTTTGAAGAAAAGTAGTCCTTTCCTTTTCTTTTTCTTCCTTACATACATAGAAAGCATATGGATATTTTACCATCTACAGAAAAATCCATTTTGCTAATGTACAAAAAACTAATCGATTAAACCTTGTTTCATAGGTTTCAGAATTTTTACCTAAAGAGTATAGAAATAATTAAGTTAGAAACAAGACTTACACATCCATTGCTTTATATATTCACCAAATGACAAACACATAAACTTACATATATGCAGAGTCAAAATTGTTGGCCCACCCCAACCCACTTCCACTGCAACATAAAATAATTTTCAGTGACTTCACTCTTTATATTTACATTTTTCGTTCTTTTGTTCTAATTATCTATAATTTATTTTTTCTAAACTTAGTTCGTGAATAATATTCAAATAAATAAATAAAATTAATTCTAATCTTATTAGGTTTGAGCTTGGCTCGTTAAGATAATGCTCAAGCTTAGTTTTGTTTGGAGCTTGAAAAATTGAGTTTAAAATTATCTTTTTTCAATTTATAATTAAAATTATTTTTGACCCATTTATATATATAAACTTAAGTTTGAACTTAGTCTAATTAAACGATTTCTGTAAATTTATTGAAAGAATTTTTTTTTAATCCAATCCAACCACAAGCAACGTTTGGATTAAATTATAACATTGGAAGACAAAATAATTTATTATTATTATTATTATTATTATTATTTAAAGTTTAGGGAAAAGGATGGATGGTGATGATTGAGTGTGGTCAGCATCTTTAGTATATTAAGGTTGGAATTGGACACGTGATGTGTAGTATAATTGGCAATGCAATTAGTGCCTGAACATTTTTGGGTCTGTAAGGGAGAAGCAGAGAGGAGGCATTGTCCCATCTTTTGTGCATGGAAATGGCATAGCACGCGCTGTACCTTATTGGTGCTAAGTTTTGGATTTATAATCCATTGGGTGCCTTTTTCCACTTTTTTCTCTTTATGATGTGAAGGAAATATATATAAATATATTTGGCTTTGAAATGAGATATAAGGTTAAAAGACAAGCCATCCTGACCGCTAAAATGCCAAAATATGACTAAAGCTGGGGTTTGGAGGATATATGATGTGAGGAAAATGGGGATTTTTAATTGTTTCTGTGTTTGCAGTTGCAGGAATTCTGACTGACGTGTGACTTTTCGCTAGCTGTTGATACAACATAGGGCTTTGGTTTGGGCCAAGAATTATGGGCCTCCATTGCTTATGTTGGAGTCTAATAGAGTTGCGCAATCCAGTAGGTACAGATTATGGGCTTAAAGCAGCTTGGAATCCAATTTTCATGGAGGAGGATTTGAGGCGGCGGCAGGTTGCTAAACAATTCTGGTTGGGCCAAGGTGATAAAAATAGCAAGTTTTTTCGCGCCAGTGTTAAGCCACTTCAACGTTTCAATCGGATAGACGGCTTTCAACCGAGCTTCAGAATATGACGCTGCAGTACTTTAGTAAGGTGTTCATGCGGGCCGAGTCAGACAGTACTTTAGTGAGCTTCAGAACATGATAGTTTTAATCCCTAAGATTGCTAAGCCTGAATCTTTCAATGATTATAGGCCTATTTCATTACGTAATGTCCTTTGTAAAATATTTTCGAAAGTTCTCCCGAATAGACTTAAAATTGTGCTTCCTAAAATCATTTTCGACAAGCAATTTGCTTTTCTTTCTGGTAGGTTGATCACAGACAATATTTTAGTGTCGTTTGAGATGTTGCATAATTTGAAAAGGAAAACGAGTGGTCAGTCGGGTTTTTGTGCTTTGAAGGTTGATATTAATGAAGTTTATGGTAAAGTTAATTGGGATTTTTTGTACGGTATGCTTCGTAAATTAGGCTTTTCGGATGCGTGGGTGAAGTGGATCAGTTTGTGCCTTCATGATGTTGAATATTCTATTTTATTTAATGGGAAGGAGATAGGCCCGATCTTTTCTGGTCTTCCTTCGTGTGTGGGTAGAAGCAAAAAATAGGTATTCAGTTTCTTAAAAGATAAAATTTGGAAGAGGGTGACTAGTTGGTCTAATAGATTTTTATGCAGGCTGACAGGGAGGTGCTTATCAAATATATTATTCAAGCTATTTTCACTTTTTGTATGACTGTTTTTTAGCTTTCATTGGAATTGTGTGATGAGATTCAAAAGATTATGAATAGTTTTTTGTGGGGGAAGAAAAAGGAAGGAGGGAGGGGATTCACTGGCTTTCTTGGGAAAGGATGACTGGGAGGAAGGGGAAGGTTTGGGTTTTCAGGACCTTCGTTGCTTTAATTTAGCTGTGCTAGGGAAGCGGGGCTGGGCGTTTGCTTACCAATCCTAATACCCTATTTTATAAAGTCTTCAAGGCTAAACATTTTCGGGATAGAGATTTTTTAAAAGCAGTGCTAGGCAATAATCCTAGTCTTGTGTGGAAGGGTATTTTATCTTTTAGCATAAGTTTGAAGCAAGGGGTGAGATGACGTGTAGGGAATGGTGAGCAAATAGTGGTGGGTAGCGATCCACGGCTTACTAGTGCCTTTTATGTAGAGTATGGGGAGCAATTTATTGATCCAAATTTAAAAGTTAAAGATCTTTTTTGTGAGGAGGAAAGGAAATGGGATGTGGAGAAACTGATGGAGCTCTTTAGTGCCTGGAATGTTCAAACCATTTTAAAGACTCCTTTAAGTATGTGCAATAAAGGGGACCAATTGGTTTGGCATTTTGAGAAAAGGGGGTTCTTATAGTGTTAAGTCTAGTTATTTTCTTGCATTAAGAGTGATGGGGAGAGGTGCTAGTAACATCGATGGAGTGCGTTGGGGTAAGGTGTGAAAGCTGAATGTGCCTCCTAAAGTTCGAGATTTTATATGGCAAGTTTGAGAGATATTCTTCCAACTCGAGAAAGGTTGAAGAAAGGGATTAATATTGATGGAAGATGTTCTTTTTGCCAAGAGGTGGAGGATATTAATCATGTTTTAGTTCATTACGAGAGGGCCAAAGAAGTGTGGGAGCTAGGGGATTTCAGGATTCCCAATAATAACTGCACTTTTTTAGAATTTTTCATACAGATTGTGACACTCTCAGATTTACCCAAATTGGAGATTTTTGCTATGCATGCATGGCAGCTGTGGTACTCCAAAAATGTATTCATTTGCAAAATAAAATTGCTGCAGGGTCCATTTGCCATGAGCTGGCTGTAATAGGTTTGCATGACTACCAGACTGCTTCTGCATGCCAGAGGGTTGCTAGAGCAGGAGTGGCTCCTCGAGCTGCTGAGAACATCCAGCAACAAGGTCATGGTGGAGAGTCAGCACAAGCCATGCATTATGCATGGTATGGCCATGTTGATGGTGCAGTTTTCCATACAGTGCAGATGGCAAGTTATGGAGTCTGCTTTGAAGATGAGGAGGGCCACTTTATTCATGCATTATCAATGTATTATGAGGGTAGCCCGACTCCAATCATTGTTGAGGCTGTGGCTCTGCATTTTGCCATTAGTTATGCAACTTTGCATGTGCAGGGCAATGTTTATTTATATACTGACTCTCAAGTAGTTTACTAAGTTTTATCGTCTAACGTTATGAGTTTTTTAGGTCAGTCGTCAAGCGAATATAGGTACTCATAAGCTTGCTAGAGTATCCTATAATTATGCTGTGAGTCCAAGAGCTGTTGGATATGTTTTCCTTGAGGTAATGACAGATTAATTATTTATTTTCAAAAGAAAACGTAGTTTTTCTTGGTTTCCCCATTTTATTCCTCGAATAGAAAATTTATTGATTTTTTCCCTTCATTGAGTATCTCACATTTTTTTGAATATTAGACAACTAAATTGCATTTGCACTTTTATAATTGTTTCTCCCAACAAATATTTTTTTTTTTAACGGGTTATGGTGCCATCCACTTAATTCAAAAGAATGTCTTACTCCTCTTTATGAATTCATTGAATTTACTCAACTATAGTTTCATTTTAATAAGTTTAGGCGTAAGTATTATATTTATCATTGAGAATCATTCATTTTGTTTGATTTGAATCAATTTAAAATAGAATTTCAAATAATTTATAAATTTGATTTAAAAAAAAAAATCTAAATCAAGTTGAATAGTCTAGAATAAAAAAACCATACATGTATGATTTGATTTAGTTTCAATGGCTCAGATAATTTGTGTTTTATTTGATAAAAAAAGCAATTAATAAGTGATAAACTGAATGAACTTTAATTTGTTCAAACTTAGTTCGCAAACTGCTCATAAAAGTTTAAATTTAATTTAAGCTGCATTTTGAAGCTCCAACTCAATTTGTTTGAAAAATATTAAATTTAATGAAATTAATAATTTTTTAAATATTATCAAATTTATATGGATTTTTAAAAAATTATAATTAAATAATATTAAATTTTTATAAATATTTAAATTGAATACTATAGAATTTTAGTAGACTAAAAATTTTTAATTAAATATTATTAAAATTTTAAAAATTTTTAAATACAACGTACTCTTAATGTTCCATGCCTATATCCGGTTAATTGCCATAATGAATATGGATTCATGATTTTATCCTTTTCCAGAACTGCACCGAACATTAACCCGTTTTCCACCTCGGGTTGTTGCCCGACACGAAGCCAGGGAAACCTTGCCACGCGCCAGTTAAACTTCATTCTCTTTCTATTTCTCACTTCTCTTCGTGCTCTTTCTATTTCTCACTTTCTATTTTTAGTGCAAGTAAGCAAAGCAAAGCTATGGACGAAGAATTCTCACTGGAGGATCCTACTCCTTTACTTGAATCCGCCTCTGATTTCGCTTATTTTCCTGGTACCCATTTCAACATTTTCCTTTTTATTACTTTTTTTTAATCTTTTCCTTTTCTGGGCAATTTATAGTACTTCAATTGATACTATGTGTTCAATTCATCGATTTTCAGGTGTTCAAAATGATGCCGTTGTTAAAGACTTTCTTGATCGTTTTCCTCTTCCCCTTATTATCAGGTAATCTTCCTTTTGATGCTTTTATATATATATATATATATATATATATATATATATATATATATATATATATATATATATATATATATATATATAATTTTCTTTACATAATTGTAATGGATGCATTTACCTGATTATGTGTTTTGTTATGCATCTTAAACTTTACTTGGCATGTTAATCAACCCAATTTGGTATTTGGTTTTGCTATTAATTCTTCAATTTGCTTTTGCAGTTCTTTACAAACAAAAGCAGATGTGCCTGGTTTGGAGAAGACTCTGGTTGCTTGTCTAGAAAGAATATTTAAGACAAAGTATGGTGCATCTCTGATTCCGCAGTACATGGTATGTCTACTGCTACTTCTTGTTTTGAGTAAAGTTGTCTGTTAGTGCTTATGTGTGTGTGTCGAAGATTGAATAAGAGTTTATTGAGGTTTGTTTTGTTTTATTTATAAAGTATTCTTATGCTTTGCTCTCTTTTTGGGTTTTCTTTAGTCCTTCGTGCAACTTGGTTTGAAGGCAGATTCGCAATTAGTAAGATGTTTAGCTTGCAAAACGGTATGTATAAATAATGCCTTATGCATCTTTTTAAATTGATTTTGTTTTATTTTGAATGTCGCTGCATGCATTGAATTTTCTGTGTTGAACAGTTGTGGCACTCGTTCTTTATATTATGACTTATGTAGTGTGCCAGAAAGAATGGATGGCATCTGATGAATACTATGCTGAAATCAAACATGACTTTCTTATGTTAAAATACTTTGCATGTGTTGGCAGATATTGGCCAAGTACCATTGATCATAATGACCAATAATCGAGAGTCTGTATAGATGTCCTTATTGTTAATAATTTGTTTGAATGACCCATTAGTTAAAAGTTTCAGGAAGGTCGAAATTTTCAATCTTGGTGAAGATATACCTAGTATGTGACTGATTCTGATAGGTACTTGTATTGGTCTATTGAGCTACCTGGAATGTAATTGATGATGGGACCAGCTTGAGTTAGATGCTGTTTTGGTTGGAAGAGAAGAGGTTTTTTATGATCTAGAATCAATTTTAGTTTGAAAGGATTGTCAGAAATGAAAGTTGATATACATCATGGATTTTTGGAATAACATGACTGGGCCAGACTCCAGATGTCTGAGTGTGCTGTTGAAAAAAAGGGACCAGTTGATGCTGTCTTATAGTAGCTCATACATTGTGGGAGAGAAGAAAAACACTAGAGAGATTATCTTTTGGCTTTCTCGAATTCTAAAGATATAATGCCAACTTCAACAACTGAATGAAAATTGGAAATTGAAAATTTCAGGATTCTTGTCGATGAATCAGATGCCTGTTTGCTGCCTAGTTAAGCTGTGAAGAAATTTACTAGTCTTTGGTGGTCTGTGGGTTGTTGGATGAAAATTCTGTTCACATTTGGAGGTAGCACTTGCAAGGACACCATTAAATGATGGTGGCTAAAGACCTGATGACCAATCTTTTATATCTAATGTTGTAAAAAACTGACTTAATGTGTTTAGTGGTTTGCATATTTTAGTACATTATAATTTGGTGCCATGGAACTTGGTTGAATTGCTAAATATATATGCATGATTGAATACATTTTCAAATAGTAATAATGCATTTAGACAAATATTATTTTACTCCATTCTCAACTTGGCACAGGTTGCCTGCCTTCTGGAGAATGTTAATGATAAAACCATATCGCCTGCACAGCTAATCATTGACAGTGACATATATCCTCTTCTACTTGATTGTCTCATCAATGGGTAAGCATTTTGCAGCTCCCCTGTGGGATTTTCAGTTGTTTATGTTAAATATTCTAAAAAAAGGAAATGGAGTGCAATAAGGAATCTGCAGTGTAGTTCAGATTAAAATTTAGTCATACCATTATGGCCACAATACTCTTATTTATCTTGAGACATTCTTCCTAGGGGGGAATTTGCTGTCTATCCTGTGTCTTGATTGATAAATTGCCTTGTAACTTGTCATTTGGTGTCTAGTCTCTACTGTTAGATTCTCCCTTTATAGATTCTTGGAGTTATGAGCAAAACTGCTGCCTTGGAATTCTTATGTGGTATTTCTGTGATTTATTGCAATATATTGATAAATTTAATAAATTTGGCTCTATGGAGATTCTTGAATTCTGATTCCCTTGCCTTTCTGCATAGTGCATACTTGCATTTCGAATTGGTTGATCTTACCATCACATGGTTCTTTCATGGAGTGTGAATCGGTGAGATGAAGGCAATGCAAATTTCATGAGCTTTAGGAGAAGCATATGGGTTTTCTAGACTCTCATAGTATTTTCACTCCCTATCAATCTGGATTAATAGTACCTCAGTGGGCCAGTTTTCTATAACTAAGCAGTAAGGAGATAATTAGGAATAGGATTTTGAAAATGTCATCTGAATTTGAATGTAACAGGTTCATACTGCCATTGCACCTGCTTTCAACAGGGTAATAAGAGTTTTAGACCATCTGTCAATATCTTAGAAAACCTATGGGGGCTAATTTGTAGTGGTGCTTTGGCAGTTGTTTTGGGACATTTTTTCCTTTAACCTTCAGTGTTATATATGCTGTGAGCTGTAGGAGAGACATGCAGAAATTATATTATGTTTACTATTTAATATTCATTTGCTTCATGTGTATGCATGTCTTCCTCCTGTAGTAATGAACAAGTGGCAACTGCATCAACAGAAGCAATAACAAAGTTAGCTCGCTTTCCAAATGGCATGGTAAGACTGATCATTTCTGGTCCGTTTTGTGAGATTTAGTGTTGTTTCTGGCTCCATTGATTGAGTTATGACTTCTATTTACTGGATAAAGTTCTGCAAAATTTATATAGGAGGTAATCTTCCCAGCAAATAATGATGACATTACACACTTACGAAATTTGTCAGCTCAATGTTCATCACTGGTATGGTAATTAAACTTCAGTAATTTCTGAAAATTGCAGTTCTCCCTTCATGGATATAGCTAATATATGATATCATCTGTTGATTCGATTTTCGCCCTCCGTTTTACAAACATGGAACCTGTACTGGTTTTATCATGTACTGGCTTCAAAGTAAAAAACATTATATTTTGCCTCCCTAAAAATGTAAAAGATTTTATCTGGCCACCCTAACTTGATTTTCTAGTTCCGCCCTGATCATGCATCATATGTGTAAATTGAATTGTTTTAGTTGATCATTTATGTGACCCATTCTAATCATCCTCAGGGACGTGTTCGAGTGTTATCTTTGGTAGTGAAGTTATTCTCTGTTTCTCCTGATGTGGCATCAGTAGTTTACCAGTCAAATCTACTCAGTTCGTTGGAGGCAGAAGTCAGCAATACAGATGACACCCTAGTTACTTTAAGTATTTTGGAGCTCTTTTATGAGGTTTGCATTGCCTCTTTGTTCCTTCTTTTCCTTTCATTTGTGTTTGGACTAGGGGGAGATTTGATACTTGAATAGCATTCAAGGGTTCATAAATAGTAGGTAGGTGTGGTCTAAGATTAAGCAAGCATTGGCACTGCTTGATAATTTGGTTTTCCATTAATATTTATCTGCTTTCTTGCCTCCTTTTTCATTGCTTTTATTTTTATGAACATTTTATCGTTACTTTATATGCATGTTGTTCTTTTGTCATATGTGATGAACAAAAGTTAGCAGAAGTGCAGCATGGTGTAGAATTCTTGTCAAGGACTACACTTATCCAACTTCTTTCTTCCATGATCAGGTAGTTATTTTAGCGATAATCATTCAGATATATTTTTATCACTGCATGCTTTAAAAGTTTTCCTTCCTCCTGTTTTCTTTCTGTGTCCTTTCCTCTTTTGAAGCAACACAATGACAGATGTAATCCTAAGATCAAGGGCAATGATGATCAGTGGAAGGCTCCTTGCCAAGGAAAACACATATGTATTCATTGATGAATCTTGTAAGCCTTGCTCTTAGGTTTTGGAGTCTTTGCTTTCTAGATGCCGAACTTGTTTGAAGAAATTGCATTTCTAGTCATTCAGACTGCTTTACTTCATTTTGTTTCACAGGAAAATATTTTAATACAGAATTGGTGGTGGTTTCATTCTTTTTTCAGCTCTATTTTGATTGAAGATGTTATTCTTCATTGCATCTATGCCTGCACATGTGAGATGAAGAGATCCTTAAGTTACTGATAGGACTCGCCAAATATGCAGAATTGTGCAATTTACATTTTACTTGTAAAACTGTATATCTGTTTGATTGAAGATTGATCATAAGTGATTTTGTAACAATACTGATAATACTTAATAATTCAGGTGCTAAAACTGTTATGTCAGCCATTGATAGAAGGCTTAGTTTTGAGAGCCAAGATTTGAATGAATGCGAATGTGCACTTGAAGCATTGGGCCAAATTGGATTGTGTAAGTATATCACTGAATGCTGTGGGCTAATGAAATGTTTGGCATAAGATGAAACTACTACTCTTCAGTGGATTGCTTTTTCTTTTTTTTTCTTTTTTCCCTTCTCAATGCTTTTTGGTTTTAAGTTTTTGTATTGGATCAATATGATCTTGGTGAAGTTTTAGCCATGAACCATTAACAGAGTAGGTATCTGTCTTGGTATAAGTTGATAGTAGGTGGATTGCAGAACAAACACTTGGTTGTCTGAACCTTCAATTGGTAGTTTGTTGGCTACTTTTGACAGATATGGCAATGTGACAATGTCCTTTTATCCACTATTCTCAACAACCTGTGCTATATACTTCTTAGATGTATAGTTTGACAAGAGTATTGGGTTAAAAGACAGAGGCAAGCATTGGGATTAGATGTTGAAAGGTAGCACAAAAAGTTAAAATAAAAAAAATAAAAAAAACAAAAAAAAACTTTTAGAATGAGTTGAATTTGGGTTAGCTTATATTTCATATTTCATTTCACTGGTTGCAGCTCAAGTCCATTTCAAGAGATGGAAAAGACTGGCTTCACATTAAACACCTCAATACTCTTTGTTTAATTATAATTAATTTTTTTGTATAAATTAGTTGCCACTTCCCTTGTCATCAGATTCATGCTTGGCAATCATGTTAATTCATATTAAGCACTCCCTCCGTTCATTTTCTATCTATTGCTTCCGAGAAGTTTTGTCCAATATTATATGTCGCTTTGAGAAGATTAAGGAATATTAATTAATTTTTCCCAATTTTACCCTTATTTCTACTTACACAATAATTATTGTGTACAATTTCTTATAACCTATATTATCATCTCTCTTTTTCTCTCACTCTTAATTTTAGTGGCAGATTAATGAAGAAAGAATTATTGGGATTAGAGAAATTAAGTGAGATATAAGGTAATTTAGTCAAATGCTAGGGAAAAAGATTGGATATAGAGTAGAAGGCAGAACAAATCCAAAGGCTAATCTGACACTACCCCCAAAGCTTTGGAACCGATGCTCAAAAGCGCTCTAGTGACCAGAAAAAGGAAAGTGTTAAGAAGTGTTTTGTTATTATTTAGGTAATTTAATTGCTGCTTTAATTGTTATGCAAAAACCTTGAATGGCAAAGAAGTGGACAGAGGGAGTAGTTTATTTTCCCTTGGAGCATAGATGTGATGTGGCTGGGATGGGTCCGGAATTAGCCTTAGGTTCACACATTATGAAGCAGAAGAAGAACCTATGAGTTTCCTTTACTGCTCATTTACTCATTTGGACAATGGACTTTTGATCATAGTCAAACATAAGCCACGTCGTAATCCAAGCAATTCTGGTCTTATAGCTGTTCTACATTAAATACTTCAAATTGGTATTATATATCTACATTTTTTGTGTTGGCTTCTATGAGTTGATTCTTCTATAGAGGAGCCTAAATACAAAGAAGTCTTCTGGCTTTTGTGTTTGCAGTTAATGCAGACTTTACTCGTAGACTAATGTGGTCTCTGTTTTATTTAGGATCACTATTTATGAGATGGCTTGGATGTGTGAACTGATAAGTGATCTGCACAATTATCTTTCAAGTTTAAGGAGAGTCATATCAGGCAGTTTTACCAATAATATGGAAATTTTGTTATCTTTGTTACTTGTTTAAATTGCCATAACTACGGAATTTCCTTTGTTTTTTGATACATAGGTTGCAACTCTAGAAACATCCTGCATGGAACACCTTATGAGACATTCTCTTTTATGCTAGCAATATAAGGGCAAACAAATATAATTTGTCCTAGTATTTTGTTAAACTTTTAATTCACTTCCATTGTTAATTATTTTAGTGTCATCTCTGATAATGCTAAATTTTTATTACACCATTTTCATATGTTTCAGCGGTCCCAGGAGCAACATTGCTGCTCTCAATGTCGCCTTCTCCAGCAAGACATGTTATTGATGCTGCTTTTGATAGACAAGCACGTGGCAAACAGTTGGTTGGTGTCTTGATCCATCTACTTTGTCCATCACTTAGTTTCTTAGTTTTTTGTTGCTGATAAATTTATGGATGTAAATGATGGAAACTTTTAGTTAAATGGTTTTTAACAGAAAAGAGGCCAATACAGATTGATATTGTCCTAATAATTAGGAATATAAATGTGGTGTTCTAGTCAAACACTTTGTGCGCAGTCCATTTGCTTTTCCTCCTTGTTTCCTTCTTTTTCTTTTTTTTTTTTTCCTTTTTTTTTTTATGGTGTCCCAGCAGCTAGGGTGAGGGTGGGGCTTGAAAGAGAGAGTGTATCACACATGATTTATAGTTTCATTACATATTCTGAGACCTTAATGTGATTTGTTTGGAGAATTCTCATTTTATGATTTTGCTACCGCTTTGCCAGAGCAATTTCTTTCTGCAAGAAGTTGGCATCAAATTTTGTTGTTTCTCCTGTGGTCTAAAATTTTAGAATATTGACTAAAGGATCTCTAGATATGCCAACTGGTACTTCTTCAATGAGCTTCAGCTTCCATAAAATAGATGAATGTGTATGCATATATGTGCATTTTAATGCATACTAAAACTTTATTTGTGAGGAGATCCATCATTTTATGATTGAAGCTATCACTTCACATGACCAACTTCTGTTGCTGTCATTGCTCACTCATGTAATTTCACATGAGGGTGAGGGTGGGTTTTCTGTTGTTTTTATTACCTATCACTGAAAAAGCACATCACAATTTTAACTAACTACTTCTGTTAATTGTTGATCTCTGCTGTTTCTATCTGCCACAAGTGTGCATTGAACTTCATTCTGCTACCTTATCTTCTGAACTAGGTTGGCATGTTGACAAGGAATTCCACATTTTCTGAGAATACTGACTTGAGTAATCTCTAATTTAAGCATTCTTAAGTTATATAGCTCAAGGAAGAAAGCTTAAATCACCCCTTAAGAATCAAAATGTATATCGTTAACTCCTTGTATTATTTTTTCTTATAGCACATTCCTCTACTGTGTTGAAAAAGGTTGTTTCTGGTTCAGTGCACATTAGATATGAGCCCAGGGGCATTGAAGCATGTTGCATCGTTGAAATGACAAAACTATGATATTAATCCACATACGTTCTCTTTTATGCATTTGAGATGGTTTATAATGGCAAGTGCAGGCTGCATTGCATTCTCTTGGAAACATCACAGGTGAATCTAGGTCAGAGAGCAACAAAGTACTTAATGCTGATCCAGAAGTGAATCTTCGGCGCTTGATATATGAAACAGCATCCAAGACTTCGAAGCTTACACCGTCAGTAAGATTCTGCTTTCCTTTATACAGCTTATATTTTTCTCATGATTTTAAGTTTATGCTCCTGTAACTCGAATGAGTACAGGAACAAACAGGTTGTCATAATCTTAGTTTTGTTTGTCTTTAGGATTTACATTACTTTGGGCATGACAACACTTCTGTTTTTCTTTCCTTATTTTATAATATTCAAATTGTTTATAAGTATAACTAAGTTGGAGCAATTGCAGGGTCTCTTCCTATCAGTCCTTCAACAGGATTCAGAAATTCGTTTGGCGGTGAGAATTTTTTCTGTGGTTTTTAAGTTAAAGTTTTACTTTTTCCACGAACATGAAATGTTGATTTGCCTTAAATTATTTTGAACCTCCTGTTTCAAGCTCGCATTGGGTGTACTGTAACTAAAGCTCACTATTATGTAAAGTTTTGTAGGATAAAGAAACTACACCAATGGTAAACAAACTTCGATTTTTGTCTTAATGCAGTGTCATCCTCTGCACTTAGGCAACTGGAATGGTAACATTACTCTAAACATATATTTCGTAAAAGAGATTATGATCATGAACAAATGTAAGAGAGAGAGGAAGAAGAACTTACAAAGTACAAATGGTAGAGAGGAAAATTTTTGTGGAGAACATTTTTTTCCCACTTATTTTCATTTAGGTGGCATCATTTGCTAACTAGATCAATAAACAAGTCTCAAATTAGTCTATTAGGATGAAGGTATTATGTTTTGTAAATGAAATATTTTATTTTTAATTCCATGTTAGTATTTCCAGTCATTAGATTCTAGTGGGTGGCATCCCGTTGATACTAAAATCAAAATTTAGGTACTAAAAAAATGACAAAATGAAGTTATGTGAACTTAATGAAACTAAGTGCAAAGTTTGGTAACTAATAGTGTAATTCATCAAACCATGTGTGAATTTAATGAAACTTGGAGTTGTTTGCAATTGCTAGATTCAATTATTGATGGACTTTAATGTGACATTCTTGTGCAAATATTTCAGGCTTACAGGATGATTACTGGGTTGGTGGCAAGGCCATGGTGCCTGACGGAGATTTGCTCAAAACAGGAGATTGTGAATATTATAACTGATCCAATCACTGAAACCACCAAAATCGGTCCATTTTCTCCTCTCTTTCAGGCTTTGCTCTTTTGTTGTTATGATGTGCATGATTACTTGGGAAAATTCTGGTTGCAATTGTTTTGCCCTTTCATGTGGACACTAAGACACTAATGCTTCATTGATAACCACATATTTTAGCTGCTTACCAGAAACATAATTTAAGTTGCATGCTTTTAAGAGTAGATAAATAACCGAAACCAAAATTTTTATTCTGCATCATGCATGATATGATTTTGCTGGTTCCTCAATGTTTGATAAGGATAGCTCTACTTCATGGGAAACAGGTGGTGGCTGTTTTCATTTTTTCATTATTTTTATATATATATGGCTTAAAGGCAAATTTCCTTTCTATGGTTTTTTGAAAAGTTCCATTTGGATCCTGAAGATTCCCTTTGGCCCATTTTCACGCCTGAGTTTTTAGTTTGAGCCCAATTAATTCCAATTTTTATTCAAGAACAATGCATTTTAATAATAAAAAATTTATTTAATAATACTGAAATAAAAGAAAAATTTATGAACACACAAAATTGATGTCAGCTTGGACGCCCCATCATCGACCTCAACAACAGCAGGAGGCAGCACCGTCTGATCAGCAAAGAGAACCCATCCTCGAACTCAATTTATTGACCTCTCCACAATAACATCCTCAGGCTCTGCCTTTGATTAATTTACAACACCCTATTCTCAAATCTCTATTTCACCTCAAGAACAGAAACCTAGAACTTGCATCCTTTTGTGTCTGGAATATTTACTTGCATTGTCGATGAACTGCTGCCAGTTTATTTCAACAACCTCTAAGGTGGACTGGTGTTATATCTCAACCATCACCACAAAGCGCATCTGTTTCTTTATAGTTCAATTTCATTTCAATTGTCACTGTTGTGTTCCTTTTCTCATTTGGTCTCTCTATTCTTGCTCTCTCAAGAGTTGACAAATGTTGGAAAATCTCAGGCATGGAAGCTAGATATAATTGTTGCAAGGCGATCCAGAAGGCATTCATGTCCACTAGTAAACTCAGCAGCAATCCGTCTCTTGTTGGAATTGCTACCAAGGTGAGAATTATAATCAAACAACAGCCGTTTAGTGTGTGCACCCCATGTTGAAGCAGGATGCGACTTGGCATGTAGGAAGTTGAGCTATATCATCCTATTCAATCTGAGATTATTTTACATAGCATAATGAGATTCGTATTTATATTGTTTTTTTTTTTTTTTTCCTTATCATTCTCTTTTTTTTTTTTTTTTTTTCTAATGTAGTTGCAGGAAGCTGTTAGTAGAGGCCCATATCTCACCGGCAAGCATCGTGAAGCACAACCTGCAGTAATGACAGCTGAGAGATTCTAATTTCCTTGAAGAGGATATTTAAGCAGACAATATATATACTGCTTAGACAAAATTTCCCAGCTGATGTTGTAATATACTTATCTCATGTGGTTACTGTTAACACTTGGTTCACTTGAAAATGGAAATTATAGGGCCTTAGCATACAATTTGGGAAGCATTTTTTCATCTCCTTGCGACTTTACATTGACCCCAAAAGATCGTCTCATTCGTCAACTGGAATACTAAAGTTCATGTGTATGGGTATTGTCATGGTGGTCGGAAATAATATTCCTAGTAGAGTGTTTATTATTTAGTGTAAACTGCATAACTGAACCAGATCAAATTGAAGTAGGCAGTTTAGTTTTTAACTGGTAGCTGATTATTTGTATAGTAATTTAAATTTTGATTAGTAAAAATAACTGTTTTAACTTAAAATAGCTGTTTAAAAATTAGTTTAATTAATTGAATTTGAAGGAAAAAATATTAATTTAATTAAATGTTAAACATTAAAGTGGTTTTGGCATATTATGAAAAATTTTCTCATCTAAAAACTATTATAAAAGATTATTACCAATGTTACAGTTTAGCCAAAATGTTAAAAGTATATGTAGACTAAAAAAAATTATTTCACTTTACTTTTTAATTAAAAAACAGTTTTGCTTAACATATCACAATTATTTAATTGGTTTGAAATTTCTTTCAAATCGTTTAGCCTGATTTTCAGAGTTCATTTTGAAATAAATAAATTTTATAGGATTTATTTGAAAATTAAAAATGTTTTATTTGAAATAAAAAAAATTTAAATTTAAATTTTATAAATTGAATTATACAAAATTAGATATAACTAATTCAAATGCTATTAAAATTGATGGAATTTATAAATGAATTTCATAATGTTGACCATTGAAATGTTTATTGATAAAATTAAACCATTGGAAACTCAACTATTTTTACTTTTTTTTTCTTTTTATTTATTTTCTTTGAAAAATTCCAAATTATAAACTTTTTTTTTAATCCAACCATGATGTTAGTTTATAATTTTATTCTTCTCTTTTTTTTTTTGGAAAATTTCAAACCAAACTTTTTTTTAAGTGGAGTAATGTTAGTTATTATTACTATGAAACTATAAAAATTTATTATCATTAAAGGTTTTCAAATGCAATTAAAAATAATAGTAACATTCTTATTTTTTTTTTAGTTTTCAAATTAATTACTTAAATCAACCAAAATTTTTACATCAATTAAAAATAATTATTATGATAAATGTTACTGCTTATATAATTGATTAATTAGCATGAAATATTAGTGTATTTATTTATATGAAACTTATTATTTATTCTTTAAAAAAATGACAAATTATTATATTATACATGATAAATATAAATGGTATTTGTTATTTATTTTTATTAAATTATTATGTCAAGGGTTTTATAAGAAATAAAAACATATAAATTTTCATTTATAAATTTATTCTTTTTTAATTTAAATCACAACATATCGAATATGACAAATTCGTTTGCAAATAAATTTTATAATCATGATTCATTTGTTCTAAATAAATCATTAAAATTCAAAAAATAGTACACATAACATTCGACAAAGAAAATTAAGGAAAAAATTATTTATAAATTATATTTCTTAAATAATTTTATCATTAATGATAAAAATTAACGAGAATAATTGGAAATTGTTATGGGACAAAACAATTTTTCACTAGTTGACTTGTGACTCGAAAAGAATAATGAAGATTTATTCATGGACCTTTTTTCTTTTTCTTGTTAGATTATAATAAAAAAATTAAATTGAAAAATAAAATAAAAAGAAAATGACAAAAAGTGCCATTCTATTCTATCCACTTCGACAGTATAGTGAAACTGAAACTACCTCCGCGGATAAGCAAAAAGGTTCCAACACAAAATACCTTCTCTTGCTTCACCTCCAATTCCTACCCGAGAGGGAGAAGATACATAAATGGCAGCTGCAGTTCTATCTTCTTGCTTCGCTCTTCCTACAAAGCTCCAGAACCTTTCGCTCAATACTACCTGCTCTGCTGCTTCTTCCTCTTCCCCAACTTTCAGGTCTCTCAGTTTCTCCTCCGCCCTCTCTCACAATGTCTTCAACAAAGGTATGCAATCGTGTACGAATTTTTCTTACAGTGATTCTGTTTTGTTATCGAGAAAATCAGGAAGAATATCTTAATCCATTCGTTTCGCATTCTTGATTTTTTTAAATGTGGAAGAAATAGCTTCGATCAAGCTATATGGTTAACTGGGTTTTAGTAATTTGTTGTATAGTTTCTCTGTAATCAAATTAATCTGGTCGGATTTTATACGATTTCTATATATAATTGTGTGGTTTTCCTGGATTTTACTTTTTGTTGGTTTAGGGTGTTTGTCAACGAGCATTGTTAGAAGACCAACGGGGTACTCAATTGTGTGCGAGGCGGCTCCAAAGAAAAAGGCTGATTCTGCAGATAAGAGAGCTCGCCAAGCTGAGAAAAGGCGGATTTACAATAAAGCACGAAAATCTGAAATTAGAACCCGTATGAAAAAGGTTTGAACGTTCTTGATTTTATTCCAGTATATGTGGAATTTCAATTCCTGGGTTTCTCATTTGTTTTAGAAAACACTTGTTTTGATTTTGAGAAATTTGCTAGAATTGCCTTTGAAGGACTAGAAACTTGGTTATGATTGGATTCTGTAGCTTTATTTATATTTAGGAGATTGATTTGCTCATAGATTATGGGAATTAAGGTGGACAGGAACTTGGACTTAATAACATACATGGAATAAAATAATTGTCATAAAATTCATCTGGGGAAGCTGGAATAAATTTAGTTGTTGGCTGTTTCGGAATTCGAGGGAGAATTGATGCAAGTTGAGTCACGGTGAGAATGTTATGTAACGTTATAATAGTCCATGATACAAAATAGGAATCTCACACCTTTAAACTTGTATCTCTTGAGGAACATCTAACATTAGGATATGTGGTACATTAAATTGCTCTGTGATAACAGTTACTGTCACAACAACTTGAAATTAGTGCCCTGAGAAACAGTCGAAGTCTTACAAATGTTATCTTGAAATAAAGGACTAGATCTTGGATTGTGAAATTTGGCCCACAAATTCTCTCTTATTACCAAGTATCATGACCATTTGTAATATTGTAGTTAGTTAGTTAGTGAGTTTGACATTATGCATGTGTTCCCTTTCTGCAGCATATACAAAATATCAATCGCACTTGGAATTATAGGTTTTCAAAAGATAAATTATCAATGAAACATATTGAACTTTGATGCAATTGAAATATGATTGTGTTTATGGAGAGTTTGACTTTGGTTTTTTATACCTTAAATCTGCAAACCAATTGCTTTCAGTCCCTTAGTTTTGTTATTCACCAGGATGGTATATGTTGGCATGCCCTTTTATGCTAAATGATTGATGTGTTGCCTTCTCTTCTTTATCAAAAACTGAAGCAAAAAAAATTCAACTGGACAATAATAAGTGGCCATGTTTATGCTAAAAATTATCTGCAAGTTTTGTGGATCATGTCTTTCATGTACTAAGGATGTACTGTGATATAGTATAAATGTAGAAGCAGAGTTTGATCTCAGATGAGCTGGTAATTTCTTTTGTTGTTTGCTAAGACAGACCATTACATATGAGCCTGCTTAGTTTTCTTCCGATCACCACCCATTCTTTTAGTTGCAGAGGCCTTGTCTCGATTGGCCTTCAAGGAATAGGGTTATGCATGACATGTAGAACTTAGAGTCTATTATTTGTTTATTTATTTTGGTTCATTAGATGAGATATAGAATGAGAGGTAACTTCAACATTCTCAGGCTGCACACAACCTCTCTCATGTCCCCAACCCCACCCATCCCAATGAGTTTAAGCTGTTTTATAGTATTTGAGGCAGTAAGCAAGCTAGCAATTATAAAATGAGCCTCTATCAAACCTCTCGTTTCTTCAACCCCTCCTTTTGGCTGGGTGAAATGATAATTTGTGTATTGCCTTATTATTATTATTATTATTATTATTTTGTGAATAAATTTGTTTATACATTATATGCTATCTAGTGCAGGTTATGGAAGCATTAGAGGACCTGAAAAAGAAACCCGATGCACAAGCAGAGGAAGTCCTTCCCATTGAGAAACTAATTGCAGAAGCCTACTCGGTCATTGATAAGGCAGTAAAAGTTGGAACATTGCACCGAAACACTGGAGCACGTAGAAAGTCAAGACTTGCTAGGCAAAAGAAGGATGTGGAGATTCACCATGGTTGGTACACCCCTGCTCCTGCTGTAACAGCCAGTTAGGACCCTTTGTTTGCTTGAACTATAAGAGGATGGGAAATGGATTTTTGTGTTATACATGCGGAATATTGCGACTGTGTCTCTGTTACATATGTATAATTCCTGTTGTTGCATTTCATAGACCAGTTATTAGTACTGTATATGCTATTTCTAACCTGTTTTATCTGTTGAACATTTTTCTCATTTGAGACGTAGCACAGCAAGTTGAATGACGTTTCCATTCTATTATTTGGCAAGAAATAGAGGGGTATGCCTTGCACTCGGCTTGGGGAAATTTAGGGCTAATATTTATTTAAAACAATACATCATTCCTTTTCATAAGAAAAATTTTCATTTAGAGTGTTTTTTTTATATAAAGAATTTTATCTAATTTGGTAATTTTAGGGATATGTCAATGTGAAAAGTCTATCGTATCTTTGAATTAGTATTTTGTGAAGTTTTTAGTGTGAGATTCTTAATATAGTGAGAGATAAAGACATTGATGAGTATTTAATGTTACGAAATTTTAGAAATTTTTACATTAATTTTTGCTGAAAAATAAAATGTGTTATTGCGCTCACTAAATAGAGTTTGAGTGGAAAAGGAGTGCAAAATTTTCAGCTCGGCCATATTGAAAGGAATTTTTACGAACTTCTTTGAATATTTGATGACATCAAATAGGTCAAGAGCATAAATTTTATTTTTTGCAAACATTTATATTACTTTCATTACAACAAAGCATTTTTTTAAGGTTCAAAAGTAATTAGCATAAATTGATTTTAGAGAAGAAATAAATGAGATATTAAGAAAAAAAGGACAAAGTAGATTGCTTGAAGGAATTAAGATTCATAGCAACATTGTGTCTCTCGGGGCCTTACAAGAGCTCAGATACATTCAAATACTTAGTTCATCAACTGGTAAGTTTGACACAGTCGAAGAAATTGGGAAGGTAAGGTGGGGGGGGGGGGGGGGGGGGCCGGGCCCGGGGGGGGGGGGGGGGGGGGGGGTGGTGGGGAGGGTTAGGGGGGTGGGAGGGTTTGGGGAGGAGGAAA
>CANUEP010119140.1:0-15110 GCA_947857235.1 Jatropha podagrica | reverse complement strand
CTTCTTTTATCTTTATGCATAAGGTGTTGTTTGGATTGTAATTGAAGTGTTCAATTGCTATTCAGATTCAATTCCTATTTCTTATGTTTTTGAACATCTAATTCAAATTGGGTTTAAAGGGGAATTTTCTGGGTTTTTTTTTCACTTTAAGTTCTTTTGGTTGAGTTCTTAAGTGTAAGACCAAATCAAAACCTTGATTGCTACCGGTTCAAATTGGTGAAGAGTTCTAAGTTCCTTGTTGATCTTGGGGTTCCGTATCAGAATCAATTGTAAGTAGAACAACAGGAAGAGAAGAACAAGGTTGATTTAGAAAAGGAAATGAATTTTCATGAAAGCGAACATCCCTACTAATAAATATCTACTTAGTCCTCAAATTATACAACTTATAACCTTTCTGACTAGGTGAATACCCAATGAAAACGGATGGAAGAGACCTAGGATGAAACTTATCTTTGTTGGGGTAAACATTTGTGCCAAAGCATAGACATCCAAAAACCTTAAGATTATCATAGTTTGGATATTTACCCATTAATTTCTCATAAGGACTAATCCAACCTAAGACAAACATAGAAAGTCAATTAATGATGTATGTGGCTGTAAGTATGCATTCAGACCAAAATTGCTTAGGTAAATGGGATTGAAACTGAAGAGCTCTACCAACATCTAAGAGATGCTTATGCTTTCTTTCTACAACACCATTCTGCTGAGGTGTATAAACACAAGCTCTGTGATGAATTATCCCTTTAGAATGGAAAAGTTGTTGACAAGATTGACTAATAAATTCAGAACCATTGTATGTTATGATTATTTGAATAGAAGCACGAAACTGAGTTGCTATTTGAGCTAAAAACATAGAAAGGAGAGAATGACATTGACTCTTATGATGCATCATGTAGGTCCAAGTTGTTCTAGTAAAGTCATCCACAATTATAAGAAAATACCTAGCTCCAGTGATAGAAATAAAGCTGTAATGCCCCCAAATATCCACATGAACCAATGCAAAAGGAGCTTGAGACTGCATATAACTAGTAGGAAAAGAAATTCTGGATTGCTTAGCTAAAGGGCACATGAAACAAGGTTTGTTAGAAAGGAAAGGTTTTAGGTAATCAATATGACTTAATTTTTCAAAAGGTGAATGACCTAGTCTAGCATGCCACAAATTATTATCAGGTTTAGAACAGGAATGTAAAGCATAAAAGTTCTCTTTATTAAGCTTGTAACTAAAGAACATGGTATTTACAAAGAAATAAGAAGTGAGTTGCTGAACATAAGAAGAAATACAGTTAAGAGAAAAACTAGACTTGTCAATCTTGTAGAGTCCACCATCAAGTTTCCCAATTGCCATTATTGAATCAGTCAAGAGGTCCTGAAAGACACAACAAATAGGATAGAAAAAAACAAGTAAGTGATGATCATAGAGGAGTTTACTAATAGAAAGCAAATTAAACTTGAAAATAGGGACATAGAGTACATTGAGAAGTGAAAAAGAAGAAGTAACGGGAACAGAACCTACTTGAGCAACAGTGCAAATGTAGTTATCAGGTAAACAGATAGGCATGGAAGAATGAAGATTATTCAAAAAACTAAAAAAAGATAAATTTGGAGTCATATGGTCGATGGCATTAGAGTTATCAGCATGACATAGAGTTCTCCCGTTCATTAGCCTCATCATTTCTTGATGTAAGGACGTAGCCAACAGAGTAGCAAATGTACTTCCCCAAGCAGAAGGAGATAAATCCTCAAAAGACTCAAGAGGAGTTGTTGTAAGTAAGTTATCAACACCATGAGTCACATTTGCTGCTACTCTATTCAAGTGTTGAAATCCAAACTTTCCTTTGAAACCAGAAGACTTAAACTGTTCTAGATACCCATTCAGCTTAAAGCATTTATCCTTAGTGTGGCCATCCTTATTACAAAAATCACAGTGACGTGGTCCTTTATAAAAGGTTGTCTTAGACCTTTTGTTATCAGCCTGATAACCAGAGAAAGGCTTAGCAGCTAGGGCAACAATATCCATAGAATCTGTCAAACTAGAAGTGACTATTCTTTGTGACTCTACCCTCAAAATCATGGAGTAGGCCTTGTTAACCCCGGATCCAACATGAGAATCTGATTTCTCATTTGCTCATAGCTGTCATTTAACCCCATTAAAAACTGCATTAACCGATCCCTATTAGACAGTGTTGCAAAATGAGCAGTTGTACCACAAGTACAAACTGGAATATGGTCTATGCTATTCAACTTATCCCATAGCTTTTTAAGCATTGTGTAATACATAGATACAGAGGCGTTAGCTTGGGAAATAGAAGCTATGTTACATTGCCATTGATAAATCATAGGACCGTTGCTTTCACCAAAACGTACAGCCAATTCATCCCACAATTCCTTAGAATTGGTTGTATACATGAAAGCTTCTACAAGATCTTTGGAAATCGAATTCAAGATCGAAGATGTAACCATGAAGTCACATCTTTGCCACTGTTCAAAAAGTGTTGATTCCATAGAAGGAACCCTAATTTTCCCATCAACAAATCCCAATTTACACTTAGCACCTAAAGCTATCATCATGGCACGACTCCAGGTTCTATAGTTTTGACCAACAAGCAGAGAAGAAAATAGTATCATACCTGGATTGTTGAAATTTTGAAGGTGAAACGGATCACCATAAGCACTGTGAGAGTTAGGGTTTGTACCTCCAGAACTTTCTCTAGTTAAATTCGCTCCCAAATTAGGTGGATTTAATTCTTCCATCGTTGAAATGCAGAATTGTGAAGCACAAAAACAAATCAGTGGAAGAAGAAGGAAAATTCCAAATGGTTAATGAAAACCCAAGCTTTCAAGAAAAAAATTACCTAGAATTTTCAAGGACAAACAAATCTTTCAAGAGAGAAGAACAAAATTTAATATGATTGCTTGATTATAGAATGAATCAAAGGAAAAAAAAAAAATCAAAGAACTGACCCAAAGTGAAGTGGCAAACTCAGAACCGTGGGCTCTTATACCATGAACAAGCTTGAGCTTTCTTAGAGGAAAGATGAAACTGAAAAAATACTTGTATCTTGAATGATGAGAAAGAAGTGTTCTGTTACAATAAAAGCTATATATAGCTGAGTTGTTCAATAAATAAATAGAAAACTACTATAGTCAACACATCTCAATTAAGAGTTAATCTTATTATTCATTATTGTGAATTAATAGACAACTAGGAGGTTGGTTTAATTGGCTGAAATAGATATCTAACACATTTCCATTTCGTATCTAACTCTCAAACCCGTCTCTGGTTGAAAACTTGATTTTTTTTAATAATTACTATTAAGAGAAAGGTTATTGATATTATAAAAAGATAATAAATTTTGTGGGAAAAATTACTTCATGGGAGAGCTAGGATTTTGGTTCATGGGATGTTTTTCTAAAATAGCAATTTATCATATTGATTTAACTCATTTTTAATTGTTTCTATTGATAAATAGATAATTGAATTGAGTTAAAATAATAAATAAACTCTTGAGAAAGATTATTAGTACATTAAGATTATACCTTTTATCATGAATAATTAAATTAATTATCGAACTAATACAATATAATTGAATGTAATTAAGTGAAGTAAAATTTTCTAATAGCTTTTATCTCTTGAATTTCTTGTTGGAATGCTTTAATTGATTTCTTTTATATTAGATTTTGTTTTTATCTTTTTTTTTTAATTTTTCAAATAATCTTATTAATTATCATTTAAAAGATAATATATTAATATATAATTTTGATACTCCGTACAAAATTCTCATTTTATTATTCTATTTCATAATAAATTGTTAATAAGGATAATTTTTTCAAATACAAAGTAGAATAAAATAAACTAATAGCTGATGTAAGAAAAAAAAAATTAATAAAGTAGAACACCAGTAATGTGCATCATATGGTTCACATTTTAGAGTCCTGTATAGAAATGCAAATGGTTACTTCACTTTTGAAAAGAACACAGATCGATTGTCTCCAAAGTCGACACCAGTAAGAATAAAGGACATGTGCATCTTCCCACCACTAAAAAAGCTGTAATAGAGTAATTTATTTGGCAACTTATTTTCGAATTTTTGTTATTACATCGTAGATGTACTTATTATTAAAAATTAAAACTAAAATTATTTTTAAAAAACTGAAATTGAGAAGTTCAATAAACTTAGTAGTAGACAACTATAACAAAATAATAAGAAACTTTCAATTTTACTTATTATCCAAATTTTGGTCATAACCTTACCTTATCTTCTCTCTTTGTACCTCCAACCATAATTTATTTTTCCATCTCCATTGTCCCCTCTTACACACCTATTGTACGTCACAGTGAGTAATGCATATTTCTACAAAAATGTCATAATAATAATCTAACCATTGAATTATTTCAAAAAATTTTACTTTTACATTTTTTTTTCTTTTGGAAAATACATATATATTACAGCTGCTCTTTTTTTTTTTTTTTCCTTTTACTATTAGTATGTCATTGTAAAGGATTTAAATAAACAAAATAAAGTAACTATTGCAATATCATTAAAAGGAAAAAGAAAAAACAAATTATATTAATCTACCATAATATCATACAGTAAGCTGAATGACCAAAATATATGAAAAACATGAAGCACATGTTTACCCATTTTTCTTCATTTCTTCCTTTTTCTTTTCTTTTTTTTACAACACAGCACTAAACCCAAAACCCTCTTACGTCCCAACCCTAATCTGGCTAGTGGCGGTGGTGCAAGCACTCTACAGGAGTTGCCGGGAAACGTGTTGTGTCGGTGCAGTAGTCATAAACCATATGGTTAGCCTTAACCCAAATGAGTTGATGGCTTTGGTGCAAATTGAGCTCAGCCAATGTGGGCTCATCCCACCAGAACCTTTTCTCACCATTGCTGCTACATTTATTAGCAACGTCATCTGCTGTTACAGACACAGGGCATTCACAAGCATCTATCTCAAAGCCTTTGTAAGAGGCAATAAAGGGTGCATGTGTCCAGTCAGTTTTAACTCTGCCGCCTTGTGTAGCCCAATCATCTGCATTCCATATTGAGCTGTATACCCCCATTGGTTGGTCCTTCGGGAAAGGAATTCCTTTGTTCTCCATATTTGTGTGTAATCTGATTGGAGTCTCATCCACCAGAAATCTGTTTTTCATTTAAAAAGGAAAAAAGAAGAATTAGAAATTAACGTAAAACACTAAAAAAATCTCAAGAAGGAATCTCTTTTATTCAGTAAAAAACATGGAGTGGGATTAGGTGAGGGGTTGCGATGGAACTTTTATGACTATTGAAGACTTGATGAATTATTGGTAAGGAACTTGAAAGCTACAAACTTGTCTTCAAGTGACCAAGAACAGAACAAATCAAGAAAATACCACAAGGGCTAAATAACAAAAATTAAGGGCATTGGGAATCACGTGATAGAGCTATTGTCTACAAGGAGAACCTATTGTCTGTGTGCCTATGTACGGAACAACTGCGTGCGAAAATCCACCATCATCACATATTTACAGTGCACATCATCTGCACGGGACCCTCCATTTGGCAGATATCATCCAAGTTTGGAGTGAAAAACCAATCCAAAACCAATTAAATCAATTTAATTCAATTTGATTTAAATTATTTCAAATTTGAGCTTAAAAATAATTTCAGTTCGTTATAAATAATAGCAAATCAAAACCAAAATATAATCATTTTTTATTCAAACCGATTTCGATAACTAGAATTTTAAAATAACCATTTGAATCAAACCAAAATGTGTTGGTTTAATAACTAGTGACAAGCACTTGCCACAGACAACACGCATGAAACAGTGTATGATTAGACATAGCAGTACAGTATTCAAGTATTTTTCAATACACTGCTTTGCGTATATAGAAACTGTACACCTGATCTAATTTTTTAATTTAATAACTAATATAGTAATCTAATCCATGAATCCCCATAAAAGAACATTATTCTTATGCTTGCACGTGGGTATATAAAAATGTTACTCTTAGCACGTGTAGAGATAATGATAGTGTGCTTACACAACTTGGTGCTGGTTCCAGAGGATAGAGTATGAGTGGAAATCCTTAGTAGGATCAAACCAAAGGTTCAACCTTTGCTCCCTGTTACCCACGCCATTAACATACACATTGGTTTGGACCAGGTAAGGTTCACCTGTTGTATTACCCAGGAACTCGAAATCAAACTCATTGTGAGTAGGACCGTCCGATGACATCTGCCATAATCAAAACAATATTCAATTAAGGTCCCACATTAGAGTAAAGCACACATTGATTATTGGTCGGAATGGGGAATACACTAATAAATACAATAAATACATTATAAATACAAAGCTAGTACTGGCTAGGTAGCTAATGCTACTACTAGTACGAACTCATTTCATTAATGGCTCATCAACCTAATAATTAAACTGTAATCAACAAGATTAAACCAAGAATTATACTGATGGATTCTTCAAACACTTACATAGAAAGCAGTAACAGTTCCAGCAGAGTCGCCTTCTACGAGCTTA
The DNA here is from genome assembly GCA_947857235.1 of Jatropha podagrica. NCBI lineage: Eukaryota > Viridiplantae > Streptophyta > Magnoliopsida > Malpighiales > Euphorbiaceae > Jatropha > Jatropha podagrica. The sequence goes on along the minus strand of CANUEP010119140.1, from coordinate 8,585 downwards.
ATCTGTACAGTAACTTTCCCAAACATGTACTTGCTTTTGGATTGAAACCCAGCACCTGAAGTATAAATTATAAAAGTTAAAAATAAAAACAACCCATCTGCTCACATAATACTGGCATGATATAGTGTAGTACAATACCAGAATAGTTATCGAGCTTGAGACTGAGAAGCTCTCCATCATAGATGAAGTGATCGAGAGCCCAGCTGGGCTGAAAAAGATCATCAAACCTTGCAGAGTTAACCGAGCCGACCAGTATAAGACCCACAAAGAAGCCTACAAGAGCAGACATTTTACCGTATAAACAGGATAAAGAGGGAGAGGTGTGAGATAGAAAGAGAGAGGGAGCCTCTTCTGCTCTGAAATGCTATTGCTATGCAGAGACAGAGTAAAACATCGCTCCTTTATAGCCAATTCCTTTGGCTTCCACTGCAAGATGAAACACCCTCCCACTGGACACGTCATCTAATTATTTGCACTCCAAAATTAAACACCCTCCGTCTCATTGTTGCCGTTGGACACGTCATCTAATTATTAAGCACGTCACCTGCCACGTCGGACTTGAGAAAATTGAAATTGAAAAGCAGAATAAAAGAAATTAAAAATGTAGCCGTTACTATTATTGGCCCCCTGAGCTGGCTAAAGCTGGTTCACTGTGGTTGAGGGCACTCGGTACGGTATGTCTCCTATTCAAAAGGATTAGTTGCGGATTCGAGCCAATCAGGTTTTTCCACGTAGGCAAATACAGCTGTTTCACTGCCCAGTCCAGTTGTCAATGGCAGTATGAGTTAAAAGGCTCCTTCTTTTCCTCATGGCCATTTGATGATCTCTCTGGTCGACCATGAATCGTACGCTCTCGAGTATGTAAAAAATATCTACTTGCGTTGTCTAGCTGAAAAATCAAGATCAGATTGCAAATGGTTAAATCAGATTGGTGGATTGGAAAGTACAGCGAGCTTATCAGTGGAGATTGGAAGGAAGTGGGGATCACTTTATCTTGTTTGTTTTTTGTTCTACTTCGGCGATGGCAGAGCCAGCTGGAGAGTACAAGCGCACTATGCAATGCCACATCTAATTAAAGTTAATTTTTTATAAATAAAAAAGATAATATTGTCAGGGAATTAAATTCCAGGAAAATGTTATTTTGGAGAGAAGCTCGAGATGCGTGCATAATTTAATAGGGAAATTGCACAGTGGATTTGAATGGGGACAGGTATGTGGCATATACAGATGCATGGAATGGGCAAGTAAGAATCTTTTGGTGTTTGAAAAGGGTGAAGTGAGGGGTCCAAGGGTTTGGTAATGGCGTATTAATTTGTGAGGCAATAAATGCACTGCAATCATCAACTCTAATAATCATCATTAAACTTATTTCCAGACCAATCCCTAAAATGTCCTACGTGCACCAAATTAATTATTATAAAAAATTATCTGTATTTTCTCGCTAAATAATTAAAAATACAATCATTTGATAAAATTTTATTTTTAATTGAATTCAGATAAATTTATTAAATACTCACATTTTCAGTGTTAAAAGTGATTCATTAATAAATAATTAGATTGAAAAATTAAGAGTAATTAATAAAATAAAAAAGCTATTTTTAACAACTAACATTAATGATAATAGAAATTTAGTAGATTAATTATTATTTCTGTTTTATAATACTTATCACCAGTATTCTGAAAATATGACTGATTAATGAATCGCTGAAGATAGAAAGTTCATTAAATAGGAAGATTCGTTCAACACAGTTGAACTGAATTTTTATATATAATATTTTTAAATATATTTATTAAATATAATTGAAAATATATGTTAAATTTTTTTTTCAAATTTGGGCTTCACAAAAGAAATAAAAGTTAGTGAAAAATTTAAAAATCATAAAATATGAGTAAATTTAAAACTAAAAAAATTAATTATCATAATTATATTATTATTTTTCATTTAATTAATATAATAGGATTTGGATTTATAAATAAAAAGGTCTAAAAATTAAAAAATTAGTCGGTCTAATTTTTAGGAAGCCCAAATTAAAATAAAGGCCATAATTTATTTGATTGTGTTGTACTTATTTGCAAAATTAATAAAAAATATTTCTTATATGAGCATGAGCATCATAAAAACTATTTAACATAAAAAGTTTACTAATGCTTTGCTAAATTCATATTAATTTTTTTCAGGAAAAAGGAGTAACCTCATAATATAATTTCTATTTTTTTGTGAAAAATAATATATATATATATATATATATATCTAGAATTGTGATTTGAATCGCAGGTTTATTAAAATTATAATGGAACCAAAATTAAACCAGACTAAGTGGTTCAAAGATCGATTCGGGTTCAATATTTTAAATCGTGATCCATTTTGACACATCTAATAATATTAATTGAAACTAGATTAAAATTTAAAAAATACAGACAAATTAAAAGAAGATTACAAGATGTTGATGTAGATGAGTTTACCTCCAAAAAATACTATGAAAAAAATAATAAAAAAAAGAAATGAAAGCTAAATTCAATAAACTATATTTTTAGTTAATGATGTTTTCATTTCAACGGAGATAATTTATTTGAAGCAAGTAATTAGTTATCCTAATGCTCGTTTTTTACAAGGTCCAAGTTTTAACTAATTGACTAAAAGGGGAGTGTTCAATATCAAAATGGAAAAGGCTTTGAAATGCTTTCTATTTCTATGCAATAACAGTACGGCCATGAGTTGTGTCGCTTTAACAAAGCAATAAGAGAATAGAAAAGGGTCTGGCAAAACCTAAAAAGTATTACCGTGCTTCGAAAGGTTTCTGACAATTTAATCGCACCAATCCACGTAACTAAAGCAAAAGGACATACACTAGTTTTTCTTACGTACATCACACGTGAATACAGCTTTTGACAAAAATTAAAATTATTCAGCAATTCAATGTTTGTTTTGACACGAAAAGAAGGTGTTGCACTCAAACTCTAGCTGGTGATTTCAGTATAATAGAAAAGGTAATGGATATTGATAAACAGTAAGTAAAAGTAATTATATTAAATAAATAATAATTTTTATTTTTCATTAAGACCACTATTTAAATTGGTGATTTTAATATAAAATAAAAATTTTAAATTGTCAAAATTTTTTTCAGTAATAAAAGGAGAGCACTATGTCTTAATAAGAAACACAACCTAGAGTAGGTAAAGACCACTAAATCATGAAGAAGCCAACTGTCTAGCCCTTGAGGAGGACCATCTAGAACATGAATACCAAAAGCATATCCGCTTGCAATCTTCAAGAGATAGCCTGCACAGTAGTTAGCCTGTTTGAAGAGGTACACCACCTCACAAGTACTAAACTCTTTCAGAGCATGTTGAATAGTTGTCACCAGTTGGAACAAAACACCTAAGGATTGAGACGAACCCTGAATAACTTGAATTGCAGTAGCACTATCACTTTCAATAATCAAAGAAACCACAGCTCGCTGTCTTGCAAGCTTGATACCTTCCATGATCACCCAAAGTTTAGCACAAGGCACTAAACAGGAACCAAAATTAGCCATAAAGCCTGCAATCCAATGCCCATCCTGATCCTTAACAGACCCCTTCCATAAGCCCTCTGCCTAAGAACTAAACCATCAGTATTTAGTTTCAAAAAAGGCTGCTGAGGAGGCTGCCAACTAATGCTAACCCACTCCTTATTATGCTCTACCTTATCCAGTCGAGATAAAGTCATATCTGTATTATGAACGGCAAAGGCTAGCAAAAGAATCTCCCTTTGAAGGAACCATAGAGTGACATGCTCCTCCTTAAAAATAAGAACATTTCTCCTAGATCATATTTTGTAGCAGCTAATGGCAAAAATAGTTACCCAAGGGACGCCTGAACTATAGTAATTAGTCTCAAGATTACTGAGAATCCAATTCTCTAACCCAATATTCTTTTTTTTTAAAAAAAAAAAGATTAGGATTAGGAGCACCAAGCTCAAACAAAACCTATTTCACAAAACAGCAATCCCGTAACATATGCAAGATCAATTCCAGATCCTTCCAAACAAACAGAACAGAGAGCAGAATTGCAGAGGTGTCGACGAATGCATGCCATATCAGTCAAAAGCTTCTGGTTAAGCACTAGCCATAAGAAAACCTGGATATACTACAGACCACGCCATTTCCAAACTCGGTTCCATTTTAGAGAGGATATACTTTCCTGAGACCTAGATAGCCAAGCATAAGCTGACTTGACTATGAATTTACCGAAACTGGTCAAGCCCTAGTAGATCCTATCATCACCACGATCCAAGGAAGGAGGACGAATAACTGCTATACATGCTAGAGTTGAACTAGGAAGAAATTGGCTGAAATTGCCCCAATTTCAGCCATCTTGATAAGAAACGTAATCCACCATAAACTCCACAAGCATATAAGCAGGAATGGCACACAATGAAACCTGTTCTAAAGTGAAAGACTCACGAGCCCATTTATCCCTCTAGAAATGAGTTGTTTGTCCATTGCTAATAGGAAACATAAAATAATCCAATAAATATTCATATGATTCTGCTATTCCTTTCCATAGCGCAGTAGCAATCCTAGTATGAGAACCCGTCGAAAGCAAATCATTAGAAACTTTGTATTTTGACATAAGCACTCTAGCTCATAAAGCATCACCATAATTCTCATACCCCAATTAACCTTCATGAGAAAAGCAGTGTTCAGAATCTTCAACTGCTAGAAACCTGGACCACCATAATTCTTTTGCTGAATCATTTCCTTCCAGGAAATAAGAGATAAATTCCCATGAGAAGTCGTAGAACCCCATATAAAACTTCTACAAGCCTTGTCTATATTAAAACAAGTGCTCATAGCTAATTTAGTGGTTTACATTGCAAATTGAGGCGTAGTTGAGATAACTGAACTAGCCAAAGTTATCCGACCTACCAAAGACAATATGGAAGAGTTGCAATCAGATAATCTTCGATAAGCATTATCCACAGTATAGGAATACGATGCTCTAGAGACCCTCACATGAATTAAAGGAACACCAAGATATTTTCCCAAGCTCATAGCGGTATTAAATCCCAATCCTTGGCTAAGTTGACCCCCAAGGCCACTAAGAACATTATGAGAGTAAAACACCTGTGTCTTAGCTGAATTCACCTTTTACCCAGAACAATGACAAAAATCCTCTAGGACTCTTTTAATAACGTGCACCTGATACAGAGAAGCTTTAACTAGTAACACAAGATCGTCTGCAAAAAATAAATGGGAAAACACTGGTCCTCCTCTGGAAAGATGACCAGATTTTCAGTTACCCTTATCCACTTCCTCAAAGATAGCATGAGAAGGTCGCTCTAAGCACATAACAAATAAATGCGGGCTTAAAGGGTCGCCTTACCTTAGACCACGCGATGGATAAATCCGCTCCGTTCTAGGAAACCTGCATAGAGCAAGAAGTGACGCATCTCATAATAGCCGTAGTCAAGAAATTCGAGATACCCGCCTCAACGAAAGTATCATAGAGAGACTCCCATCTAATTCGGTCATACGCTTTCTCAAGGTCCACTTTAATGGCCATAAGCCACATACTACTTCTATTTTTTATGGAATGAATAACCTCTCAAGTGATGATGATATTATCTGTGACATGCCTGCTAGGAACAAAACTAGTTTGAGTTGGGCTAATAATCTAGGGTAAAACCAAGTTCAATCTATTCGCTAAAGTCTTAGTAATGATTTTATAGATAACATTACAAAGACGAATTGGCCGGAGCTGATTCAACATAACAGGATTCGACACTTTCAGAATAAGAACCAAAAGAGTGGAGTTGAAATCTTACCCCAAATCTCCACCTTGCAATAAAAAGACTACTTCAAACACAGATTAACTGACCACCCGCCATTGGTTTTGAAAGAAACCAGCATGGAATCCATCTGGACCAGGAGCCTTCCACAGATTCATGTCAAATGTAGCTTGCTAAATATCTGAGAAAGCAATGGGGGAAGTAAGAAGCTTAGTAGTAATGAAAGACATAGATGGAAAACAACCACAAATAGGAAACCCATGGTGGACTCAAACCTCTTCCGTATAAAGATGAGAAAAGAACTCGACAGCCATAGAACTAAGCTGATGTTGATCTTCAATCAAAATACCACATGCATTCTTAAGAGCGTAAATACAATTTGATTTCCTTTGCTGAACAGCTTTTAAGTGGAAATAACTAGTGTTCCGATCCCCATTAGAAATCCACTGAGATATTGACTTTTGAAACCAAATCGCCTCTTCTCGTTGTAGAATAATCTCTAGCTCTTTTCGCAGAGATGCTTCTAGATTAATAAGAAAAGGATTAGAATGAGCTTCAGAGTACCAGCTATTTTGGCTAATAAATTTTTTTTCTACTGAAAGACATTCCCGAAAACATTTCGATTCGACCGAGAAAGCTGGATAGCCACATTCTTTAAGTTATGGGTAATAGGAGATGCGGTATTCCAAGAGGCAACAGCGAAAGAAGAAGAATTTGCATGAGAAAGACACGCTGCTTGAAAACAAAAAGGTGTTGTTCTATAGGCAGAAGAATAAATGCCCAGCATTTTAACTAAAATCGACTTATGATCCGAGCAATCCAAGGCAGATGCTCCACAACATACTTTGGAAAATGTAAAATCTAAACATCATTAGAGAGAGCTCTGTTAAGCATTTACAAAAGAGAACCCTGCTTCCACGTAAAAGAGAGCCCTTGTACCCAAGGTCTACAAGTTTAGAATTTAGAAACCATTAAGAAAACAATCTGTCAACACTTGTTCTTTTGTTAGACTCGCCAAATCTCTCATCCTTATAAAGAATAGCATTAAAATCCCCAAGAAGGAGCCATGGATTTTAGACATTACTTGAGAGCTCATAAATATCATTCCACAGGAATTTCCCCCTAGAGGCATGCGGACTAACATAGACTACAGTAACCTCCATCAACACTCTATCTGATTCAACCATCCTCAGATGAATCCGTTGAGAATTATTACTGATTATATGCACTTGCTAGCCTTTCTTCCAACAAACCCAAATGCCACCTGAAAAACCCGTCGCTTTCGCCCTATGAGAATAGTCATAACCAATTCTATTGGTAATGGTATCCGCCCTATCTCCACGGATACGAGGCTCTAAAAGACACACCATATTCAGCTTGTAAGTATTCAAAAGCAACTTAAGAGTACAAAAAAAGAAAAAAAAAAAAAAGGACCACCGGTCCCTTGATAGTTCCAAGAAAAGAACGATTTAAGAGAAGCTAAGAGCAAAGAGACGAACATCATCCAAGCTATGATTTGCATTATATTAATCACGCAAATAGGGATCTTTAGTTTCCTTTTCAAAAAGCTCATCATGATCTTCTTCACTAGATTCTACTTCGTCATGAAGATCCGAGTTTGCATCCATTAGTGCCTCCTCAAACTCTTCATCCATATCATCCCAGTTAAAACCTGGGTTTAAATTATGACTAGTATCTTTTGGGTCATGGGGCTTGTTACTCAAATCAGCAGATCTGGCATGGGAGAAAACTCCAATATGCTCCTATTAAAAGGAACCAAATCCGTCATGGGCTTCTCAGTCTCAATAACTGGAACAGCAAAATTATACTTAGGGTCCAACTTAGTTTGCATGGGAACAACTGAAGTCATATTGGCTTGTTTGTGTTTACAAATAAAGAAATCACCAAGGGTTATATTATTGGGTCTCGAATGGGCCTTTGGGCCCATCTTAGAGGAGGAGGGTACCTTATTAGTATCTTTAACCGCAAGGGGATTCTTTTAGAATTATTCTCATTAATCACTATCGACTTCCCTTTATTAGCACCATGTAGTTTCTTTGTATGATTTGAAGAGGATTCCATGCAATCAGGATTCTTATTTAAAGGCAGATTCTCATCTCCAAAAGGGCCTTGAGATGCGTCGATATTGCCTCTTAAGATCTTAAAATGAGATCCTAACTTACCAAAAAAATTACGAGAATTAGGATTCCATGTTTCTAGGTTCTGATTCTAATGAGGCCGCCGGTTAACCACCATCCATGGCTCAAAATTGGGCAGTGGAATGTTTGTCTCTTCCATCTTGTTCATCGAGGTGTCCTCTCCATTAATAGTACCATTAGCCTTGACTTAATACGGACAACTAGTCTCTCTATGCCCTGCCCGACCACGAAGAAAGCATAATTCAGGATTGCTTTCTATTAGTAATCCTTATTTGATTAGGATTACGTATTTACATTCTTAATCTAACTAGTAATCCTTATTTGATTAGTATAATGATTCAGGTTTCCTTGTCTATAACCGTTACGTAATCCTAGTTAGATTAAGAATGTCCTAGGCTAGAATTAAGGAAGTATTCTTATATAAATAGGTGGTTGTATGTTATGATAAAACATATAAGAAAACAGATTTACTTTCTCTATTTTAAGCATGGTATCAGAGCCAGGTTCATTTATCATTCGTTTTCTTTTCTAAAACTGAAAACCTAATTTTCCTAAAATTATGTCAACACCCACTACTACTACTGGATCTTCATCTTTGATGAATGATCTCAATTCTGCTTTAACCCCTGAGAAACTTGATGGATCCAATTACA
>CANUEP010119108.1:0-14122 GCA_947857235.1 Jatropha podagrica | reverse complement strand
TAGGAACTCCAAATTTCTAGCTTCTATTACTTATTTCTTAAGGGTTAATCACTTTTCTTTGGTTTAATTAGGTTATTTGGTGGTGATTAGAGGTAGGAAAATGAAAGAAAATGGAGAAGAAGAAGAGCTTGAAGTTGGCATGGAAGATGGAAGTGGAAGGAGAGAGAAGGTGTTGATGGATTAAGTAGCAAAGTCAAACTTTGCTTCCTTGGTTTATGCTAAATCAATGGCTAAGATCAATCCTAGATAATCTCATCCAACGGCTCTAAATATTCCTTAAATAATTCACTTCCAATTATTATTTAACTCCACAAATTAATTAAATTGACTCTTAAAAAATAATTCAGTATTTATTCCTTAATATACCACAATAAAAATAATATTTTCTAGTTGCCGCAATTCTCCGAATATATTCACAAAATATTTTTTACCAATCTAAATCATGCAAACATGCTCTAAAAATATTAATTATAATATTAGACACATGTGGTAATTTTTTCAAACTGAAATAATATCAAGTCCCGAACTGATGGTACTATTCACAGACCGATAAGCACTATTACCGACACTAGAAAAGACTCTGAAATATGGATCATTACATCAGGCCCATTTTTACTAAATTGGTTTAGGTGGCATGTAAAACAAGGCAATGTGCCAAACACATCCTGGGTGAATCAAAGGCGCTTCTTAAGCCCGATTTCAATACAAAACTCATAGAAACTTGAAAAAGTACAAACAGTCAAATGACTCACTTTTCTTAAACACGGACCATCAATCCAAGCATCAAGGTAATTGGATATCTCAATCTTGTTTTATGACAAAAAAAAAAAAAGAATATCATCATTGAGTCCTATTGTCGAGATAAAAATTAAGCGTCTACAATTTCATTAGTGAAACAGATGTTGGATATGATATATATCACTATTGAATCATGTAACAAGAAACTTTTTGGTCAATTAAGTTATTTTCATACCAGCTTTTGTCGGTAAAAACTCATTATATTGATAATTTGAATGTTTTTTAATATATGCCTTCTTTTTTATTTATGCTCAACTATAAGCTTCTGTGAAGTCTATTATGACAAATGATTTTAGTTAAAACCCACAAAAATTGGATATACAAGATAGATTTTTTCATGATAATAAATCTTAATTCTATTAATTACATTAAGGATGGAGTTACATACTTGAGCTACACTATTTTTCTTTTCTAAGCTATAGGTCACTTATGTCTACCTAAAATCCAAAATAGCATCCCAATTCAGTACCACAATCCAACTTCAAATCAATACCTAGTTATAATTTAAGCTAAAGTTCGCACCTACAATTACTGCATTTACCGCAAAACTCAAAAACAACCATAAAACAAATCATAATCATTTGCCCAAAACAATTGCATTTTCCCTTTCTTTTTTTTTATTTTCCATCACCAAGTTGTCAACCTTCCTTAGCAACCCTGCAATAATCCTTCTTGAATGTTCATTAACCATAGGGTTAACCCATTCCATGAATCTAAAATTTTTACTTGTCTATAATAAAAAAAAAAAATTAAAATCGATTTTAAACGCATAGGTGAAGCCTCAAAAAAATTACTAAACTGCTATACTCTTACCCAATAATTACAACAGCCCCAAAATCTCTTACCAAGCTTGTTGAAGGCCAGGCTGTTTTCAAAATCACATCCAAACCACATTTGCAGTTTCTTCGATCCACATTTTCTCCATGGCTCATTGAAGATTCACTTCATTGAGAGACTTTTATTGGATACAAAAAAGATTACTAGATGAAGTATTGAAAGGAGGAGAGATAGAATAAAAGGACATGAGACACTTAGGGTAACATGAGTTACATTTTTAATGTGGGCACAGGAGACAAATAAAACGGAGTGAGTGGAAAACCAACATGGAGGAGAGAGAATTGCCAAAGAAAATTCAATCCAAAAAAATTATTTAGTTTCCACATGGAGGGGAGAGAAATCCTACATGGTGCCCATGTGTCTTTCCGATAATTAGAATTCTTAAAAATCGGGAAAAGGTATTTCAGTTTTATGCTTTTAATAGATTACATATTTTTTTAAGTGACAAATTGAAGTGTAGGGATGATTAAGTGTGTATTTATTAAATTCAGAACCACCATTGAAATTAACCTCCCCCTTTGTTTATTTGTATCTCAGGTCAATTTTTTTCTAACTGCAAGGATCAATTTATTAGCTTGTTTGCCAAAAGTTTTCACAATTGAAATTTTAATTTAGTGAATTAAATTAATTGGAATCAGATCCAATCAGATTTAATCACTGAAATTTAAAGCAGTAGAAACGGCTAAACCATATGATATACCCTAAACTTTACAATTTATATCAATTGTACTTTAAAATGACCTCAATCCCTCGTGCACCTTAGATTAATCTTTTTATTAAAATTGCACCCTACCTTCAATCTGGTCAAACTTAGGCAATAAAAAATAATTTCCATGGGCCCCGCCACTTGTAGCTTGAGTTAGCTAACCCAAAGAGTTGTTAAGCAAAAAACAATGTGTTTCATCTCTTTTGCTTTCTCTCATTTTTGCATCGTCAATAATCCTCAACCTTCAGAATTCTATTTTCTCTCTCTATCACCATTGACCATGATCTTTCTCATCTCTTTCTTCTTTTTTTTTTTTTAATTTCAAAATTAATTAGAGCATATAAACCACCATTAAAAGATACGTGAATAGGTTGATGATAGGGAAAGAGCGGAGCCAACAGCCTTGATCCAAATCCCCAACCTGGCACAAGCAAAGAGTAAAGTTGTTATGGTGATTTTGCCATCTCAACTTTGGCAATTTGCATCTCTTTGAAAAGCTTCAAACCTTGCTGTAAGAATTCATTCACAAGTAACCATTAATTAGCGCAGTGCAAGAAACCAATTTCCTTTTTATCACCTTATTAAATAGAATAGAAGCCTCACAAAGCAAATCAACATTAACACAGCCAACAAGCATTGTAGTTTGGGACACAATATCTCTTTCTGGAATTTTATCAAACACCCTCCTAGCATCACCTAACTGCCCTGATTTTATCAAATAAACAATTCCAAGAAACTATATTTGGACTCTTAATTTGTCAAACAAATGCTGAATTAATAATCTCTGCTCTCCAATCCTCAAATAATCATCCACCAAAGAGTTACAAAGAATGACATCCAAATTTAATAGGACATTTTATCATCTGGGAGTGAGCCTGTTTTCCTTCAAAAATAGCATTAAACTTGAATTAAGCAGAAAATATAAAAGTAAACACCAAATCAATTTCGGAAAAAGAAAGAGAGCAAAAGAGAAAGATGAGAGTTCCATGGATGTCACTGAGATTCCATGATAGACAAAAAGTGAGAAGGGAGATCGACAAAGAAGAAAGAGAAGGCACAAGCCAAAATAAAACGACACGCCTTTGCTAATCCAATTCTTTGGGTTACCTAACCAAGCTACAAGTGTGGGGCCCATGAAAATTATTTTTTTATTATCTAATTTTGACCAGATTGAAGGGAGGGTGTAATTTTAATAAAAAGGTCAATCTAGGTGTTTAAGGGGTTAAAATTATTTTAGAGTATAATTAATACAAATAGCAAAGTTCAGAGTTTATTAAATAGTTTTGCCCAATATAAACTAAATAAATCAAAACTTTCAAAAAATGAAAACTTAACCAAACTAGTTTAAGAAAAAATAATTATTTAATTCTTAAATTTTTATAAAATTAATTTTCTCGTCCTTGTATTTTGTATATTAAATATTTAATCCTCGACGTTTCCTTCCATCCCGTTAAGAGATTATTCCGTCCCGAATTCATGTCTTTTGCTGTCAAAAGAGTGCAAAAGGACAAAATAAAGGATAAAAAATAATTTTTAATGACAAAAGGTACCCCTAATGAAAAAGACAAAGATCTTACTCAAATCAAGTAAAATAGATGTGATTAAACTAAACTACTTCATTTGCGATCTGGGATCACTCATCCCACTGACAGCTACCTTCTCTATCATGTTCCGGCAATCAACTAGCGGAGACCAACATTAAGATTTGAAAACTTGTTGATTACTAAAACGATTGTACCTGAAATTTCGAACCCTTTTCTTTTCGTTCTCTCTCAAACCAACGATATGCTTCACCTAATCCATTCTAACCGGCCAAGTTCTTACTGGAAATTGCTTGGCTCCATATTAGCGATTCTCACTTTCCTGTCTATTACGACTGTCTTGTCTTCTCTCTCTCATTTTTCTCCTAGTTTCATTGTTCAGGTTAGTTTTCTTTCTAATTCTTTTCTTTTTTTTTTTTTTTTTTTTGGTTTTTTCTGTAGGTAATTTTTTTTTTTTGTTTGACTATCTTGTTTCAGCTTTTGTATTCGAAGTATCTTCTTTTTGTTGTGGTGCAATTTTTGTTTAATTAAAATTAAGAATTTATTCAAATTTTGCTTTGTAATTTCTGAAATTCTAGTTAAATACATACTGGGTTTGCAATTTGTTTTTTAAATGTACAGCTGGTACTGAAAATTTCTCTTTCCATTGTCAATCATTTTTCTATTAAAAACAAAATTGGATAGGATAATATTAAAAATTGAATAAAACTTGTTAAGTTGGATGAATATTACGCAACTATGTTTAGCCCCCTACAAAGTTTTAATTTACACCCGCTCACATATCATGGCAAGAAGGGATCTTTCCTAATAGTTGAACAATTTGAAAAGTTTCTTTCTTCCAAGATTATTCTTTTTGTTGAGTTGAAGGAATTACAACATTGTAAATGATTAGCTTGTTAATTGCCTAGAAGACAGAAACCTAAACAAAATGCTCTGTGGGGTATTCATGTTCATATCCATTATAGTCATAATATAGTCTCTCTCCTTTCTTTATATCTCTATTTGCAATCAACAAAACTCGACATTCTCCATTAACATTGAATCTCACGCATTTAAGGTTCTGCTTCTTTTTTCCATCCCTGCAATCACAAGTACATATTTTGTTCATTAAAACTGTAAGACTATTTTGTTCCTCCTAACACATTATCAATCAAATTTTAAGCACATTAGATTGACACAAAATGCTCAACCATGTCGAGTGTCAAACATTAGTCAATAGACTAGACAGGAACGAAATGGTATTTTGCTGTGAAATGCTAATTTCTTTGGCGTTAACTATTTCGTTGAAGTTAAATATAAATTTGATGTTAAGGATGAACTTACAGTGAGAAATTGTTGATTCCGTTAATAAATCGAGCTATGTTTCCGCGTTTATCTGGGCATATCACAAGGCTTTGTGAAGGATTATCAGCTGAAAGTAATGTCATCATGCTATCCCCATCATCATTTTCCCTATTTTTCAAGTAATCAACATCTCCAACATATTCTGTTATAATTGTTAAATCTTTTATGGACCTATCCGCCTCTACAGTGAACCTGTAACAACAATCACAATTGTACTGAGATAAGAATCCAGACTTCTAAAATCACCTCCAGGAAAGCAATAAACAATAGATAATAAAATTTTATATACAGTACATACCCTTCATGAGGATCAAAAACAACCACAAGGGGAGGGCATTCTCCTCTATCCATCATTCTCTTGCACAAATTTAAGGTTTCAATGTCTTCCTTTGGCAAGACCTAAAGTGCAATTACATTAAACTTATTTCAAAATCCAATAGCAGTCGCCAATTAGAAAATCAACCGTAATCATGACTCAGTTTTAGTTAGAATGTAGAAACTGCAATTCAAAGAGCGAAATCAAGTGCAGATAATATTTATTCCAGTCCAAGCTTTACGAGGAAATAAGAATAGCAAATTTATAACTATTGACCATTAATCGCCCTTTAGCTGTGGTGTGCACCATAAAGAAACAGAACGAAACTTGTTTAACTAGATGAATCCAATTAACTTCCACATGAATTTTCTAAGACTGTTGAGTGGAAATGAATTTCATTTCATAACATTTAGTGACATTTGTCTGAAATTTCATTTTTCATATTTGGTATAAATGAAAACGTTCATTTCACTCATTAAAATTAAAATTTATGAAATTTAACAAAACTAAACAAAATTTTATTGCTTGTAAATAAATTCTATTCTTAAATGCAATTATATCAAACAAGCTTGAACATTAGCTAAAATCTTACTGAAAACTAAACTAACAGTAATGCCACATTTGAAATGCCTCGCCTGCTCTAAAGTTCTAGACAGTAATTCCATTAATGCCCAAATGGGCTTTCCAAGAGTATCATTTAAGTTACAACCTGGCCAAAATCTAGACAATAGCTTATCTATTCAATTTTTACCTGCATGCCCCCCTTTTCGAGAGAAGGGCAATTGGCAGACCTCGGCGCCATTGTTAGCTGGTAAGTGAGTTCATTGCTGTATTCTGTTTCTGAAGCTGTCAGTGCTGTGGCTAATGACCTCATTTGCTCTAATCTCCTTTCAGGATCATCACTTGGATTGAATGGCAAAAGCTTCCTTTTCTTTTTTGACATTACTAAGCTACTAGACCGCTTTCGCTTCTTCGAGCTGTCTAAAATGTGATAAATATATTGCAATTAGCATCAACTAATCCAATTAAAACAAGGGCAATTCTAAAAAAAAACATATATTTTTACCTTGACTTAGCTTCTGAATCGAATCTGGGGACCTCTGAATGCGAAAAAAATCAACGATTTTGGTTTGAATCAGAGGAAAGGCTGCAATATAACGTAATAATTAATTTAGAATCGCTTATATTGGCGAAAATTCATTAAGCCAAATTCATACCCATAAATCGATTCTCAGCATATAATTAAAGTAAAAGTCATTAACTAATTAAAAACAAGGAAATCCCAGAAATTAGTTGATAAGGAATTAAAGCAATACCCATTAATTAATCAAAAAAATATACATACTTTTGGGTTTCTTTGGATCCGAGCAAGAAGGGCAAAACCAAGATCCTTTTGGCACGGAAACGAGAATGGGTCTTAAGCAAAAGAGATGATACCCTCTGTCACACTTATCGCAAAGAAGAAGCTCCGCCGGAGAGTGGCCGGACCCACATTCCTCGCAGCAAACTTCATCGTATTCGGTTGTGGGATATGCATATGGAGAGCGAAAGAGAGGATTTGGAGCTTGAGTTCTGCGCCTGAGTGCCATTGTTGTTGTGATTTTGGTTTTTGTTGAAGATGCCATGAATTTGTAGATTAGAGGGAAAGAAAAAGTTAACATAACCTATGCGTTATTTTTTGGCGTGGCTGTTTTTGGGCATTTTATGTCTGGAGATGACGAAAGAGGCTTTCGCGCGGTATTTTGGTTTCGCGGGAAATTGTTCTTCGCGCCATTGTTTTCATTTGGAGCGAAAATTGCGTGCTAGCAAGTCTATTTTCCCTTATTTCTTATTTCCATAAATTTAGTAATAAAAATTATTTATATTCAAAATAGGTCAATTATACTTTTTTTTTTTTTTTAACCACTGTTATTCAGATCCATTACTAAAAACCGTTTAATCTAGTTGAAGACTTGATCACAGTTAAAACTCATCATCCTTCCAGCATGTGCTAAGTCATTTATACTTTATTAATTATATATTTAATTTTATGGATTTTATCAATTTTTTATGTAAATATTTAAACTTTATTTTTATTTTTTATCAATCAAGTATTTGTTCATGGGTAGGTCTGTGTCACCATCCGTTTCCATGGGCCGGACCGACACTAGAGCCTGAAAAAACTTAAGACCACCAAAGTTCGTAGTATATCTAATATCTGATTTTAACACCATAATTATGTGAAAATATTCTACAAATTGGTCCAGTATATTTTTAATTATTCAAACTATTACAATGCCTTATTTCATTTAACTCAACCGTTCCCATAAAATTTTACATACACTGAACACTATTATTACAATCATAAAATATTATCATAACTGCAGATTTTCTACTACTATACAATTATAAAGAATCCTAAATGATTCTATCTTACACATTTAAACATTCTTTTAAAATAACCTTGAAAGGAAAGAAAACTAAATCTCCAAATTTTTACAAATGATTCACAATCTCTTGAAACAAAATAAAGGATAAAGGTGAGAAAGGGATGAGTATAAAACTCAGTGAATAATAACATATAATATCAAACTCACACATTCACACAAATGATACTTAAGGTATTTTAAATGAACATTCTTCATTCACCCAATGTCAATCATATCATCCACAAATAACTGCACTCAAATACACATCAAGTGGTTGTTAATCAGTGAAATCACCTTAATAGGATCATGCTCTCCCCAAGCATACTTTAATATCCATCATATCATATTATATAATCCCATGGTCCTGTGACTTGTGCACCTAGAGAGCCCACCCCCATTTGGGTAAAACCATAATCAGATAAAAATATTTTCCGTAAAGTAATTTTTTTTTGTAAAAATATTTTTTCCATGACACGTGTCATTATCCAGAGTGCACAAGGGGGGGGCGCCACTCCCACAGCTTACGGCCCACTAACGGCATTCTCACCATGCCTGTGCTCTCAACCCAGGTGATTCGCATCATTCTAACTCCTACACAGCAATCACATATCATCATGTACAAACCAATTATTCACAGCATTTATCATTGCACAAACATTCATCCACATACTATGTATGCAAGAATTTAGAAATAATAAGCACAAGGCATAAAATAAATTATACAGTAATGAATTTGGTAAAACATTATATATTATTATTCACCTGTAAGCAAGAATTTGATTTCCTCTGATTAACAAAGCTTTCACATTAATTTCTTGAATTTCCTCAACCTAATATAAAATTAACATTTCATATTCAGTCCTCTATTAATAATTATGTTCTTTATTTACTTAAGCAGATTAATTAACTTTCTTTTATGATTTATTTGTTATTTTGAAGTCCATATTTTAGTTCAAGTAATGATTAAAATTTATTTAGTTTTTTTATTATTTTTTATTCACAGTCTAAATTTATATTCTACTTTCATCAAATGCTATTATTTATACTTTTAAAGTAAATAAATTATTATAGATTTATTTATTACTTTAATAATTAAAGAAATAATCCACTTAACTTAAATCTAATTATTAAAATTATTACCCAACTTATTAAAATCCTTCAACTAAAATTAATTTTTCTCTTAGAATTTATATTTTACCAAATAAGTACAATATGGTTTAATAAATATTTTATTTTGTGCTTTAAGAATCAATTTAATAATTACTAATTTTATTTATACATATTTTCATATACTTAATTATTTTGACAAATAAATTTAATATGGTTTCGAAATAACCATTATTCAATTACTTTACTTTTCTTATTCTCACAATACCATTTAGAATTTCATTTCTAAATATGTTGCTAAAAGCAAATAAATATAATGTAATTAATTTGTGTTTAATTAGTTAATTTATTTCTTTATTAATTTATTTCTTTATTTAATATTACAATTCATTATTTACTACAATAAATTTTATCTCTAAGTAAATCTTTCTTTTCTGTCAAAAATTCGACAGCATCTTCTTTGTAAATTAAACTGCCTGAATTTTACATATCACAATACACAGCCCCTCCATCGGGCAAACTTAATCAATTCCCATCCACCATTCTCAATTTCTCACAATTACAATATCAATATTCAAACTATATTTGTTTAATTATTAATAACTTTACTGTCTTAAATTTTAAATTTATACTACTTATATATTTTTTCAATAATCTCATAATGTGTTCATTTCATCAATAATATGGTAATCCAATTCACAATACATTTTTGTTTAATTCGCTTAACTATAAATTAAATAAATTAAATAATACTACTCAATTAATTGTCAATCTAAATTTACGGTGATAGTGTAAAATTAACTGTAAAATATACCGATCGCGATTCGGTATTCAAATTCGAACTCAGTGTATGAAATGCAAATTTTTGCCGCTTGATTGCCTCGCCAGAGAGTAGCTGACTGGTGACCGGACCACCGGCTGTGCCACCGTTCATGGTGGCCTGAAAATCGGACAGAAGGACCTTATGGTCTGACAGAAGAACCTTATGGTTTGACGGAAGTAAACTGCAAAAATTAAACAGAAGGATCTTATAATCTAACGGAAATAAACTCTAAGAATATTTTAGTCTATATTTCTAAAAGACATGGCAAAATAGTTGTGTTTTCCAAATCACAAGGATCGTATCCTCGAAATAAATTTCAATTTGGTTCCTCAACTTATTTAATAAGGTCAAAAGGTCAGTTTTGTCTTTTTGGGCTAATTTAGCCCTCAAACGTGTATAAAATTACTTAAAAATCTGATTTTACTTTTTAAACTAATTTAACCCATGAACTTAATTTAACCTCTAATTTTTTATTTGTACTTATAATATGAATAATTATATAAACATTTATTAAACCTATAGGTGAGATTGAATCGATTAATTTATTAAAAAATTGATTAATTATAAAATATAAAAAAATAATATATGAAGTATATTATATCTCTCTTTAGCATGGTCGATGGTTTTAAGTTTATAAATATGTATTAATTTTAACATTTTAAAATTAACGTCTATTATTTGGTAATTACTTATGAAATTAACGTCTTTTTCATATTTATAAATTTATTATTAAAAGAAGTTATGTTTTTATGAATTGTAAATTTATATTCATAAATTTTAGAAAAGTTTGATATGAATATTTTTAGTGTAGAAAAAAAAAAGATAAAAAGTCAATTATGTTAAATTGAAATCAATTATTAATTTTTAAAAAATCAATATAAATTTAGGGGGTTAAATTAACTTACAAAATTAAATCAAATCTTTTTAATCATTTCATATAAGTTCAAGGGTTAAATTGGTCCAAAATGTCAAATCTGACTTTTTTGTCATTACTAAACAAGTTTAAAGATCAATTTAAGATTTATTCATTTTTCCTTCTAAATTCTTCATTCATAACAAATAAAGCTCTTGCATACTAAACTATAAAAATGTTTTAGTCTATTTTCTAAATAACATGGATGGACTAATTGTATTTTGCAAACTACATACTATATTTTTTCACTTCTAAATTTTTAATTCATAAAAATAAAGTTGGTAAACTAAAATAAAAAAAATAGACAAAGTTCAACTATAATTTGAATTATACTATTGTAATACTCCGAAATTTTTATTTCAAAATAATTTTCATTTAAATTTAATCATTAAATTATAAGCCAATAATATTATGCCACGTAATATTATTGAGACCGAAAATCATTTTGATTCGCCCTAAAATTAATCGAGTAACTATTAATCAAATAAAATCGGATCAATTTTTATTATTCGACCGAATTAATTAAAATTAGATCAGAATAAAATATTTTAAAAAAATACTGTGCAGGACTGACGGTTTGTTTTTGTTAATAATTTTAACTTTTTTTTTCTTTTTCTTTTTCTTTCTTTCCTTTTCTTCTTTTCCTTTCTTTCTTTTTATTTGCTTTTTCTTCCTTGTGGTTGCGCAAGAAACACAGCCCCTCCCTCTCTCTTTCTCTCTCCCTGTCTCCGGTCACTCCCTCACTTCGCCGACCATCGCCCACCACAGCACCACCATCTCCGATCCTCTCCTTCGCGCAAGGCAGCAGCAGCCCCTCCTTCTCCATTTCCTTTCTTTCTCTCTCTCCTCTTCCTGCCTCTCTCTGTCTCTCCCTCTCTGCGATTGCCGGACCGCCACAGCAGCTCCTCCATCACGCGACTCAGACTCGGCCAGCTCCTCCTCGCGCGGCCCCTGCTCCTCCCTTCTCCCTCTGACGCGCGAACCAGCAGACCCAGCTGCTGCCCTTCCTGCCGCCATCAGCAGCCTCCCGTTCAGCTGCTCCTCTCCTCTTGCCGGCCACCATTCCAGCAACCACAGCAAGCCCAGCTTGCTACCGGCCACCGTCTCCTCCTCCTTGAATTCAAGGATTTATCGGAACTTTGATATTTATTGGGTATTAATTTTATTATTTTCAGAATTTATTTGATTAAATTTTTTATTAATTAGTTAGTTAATTTCAGAATTTTGGGTTAGATGATTTTATTATTTGAGCAGTTAATTATTTTGATCGATTAATTTTTAGTATTTGTGTGTTTGGTAAGTTAGTTTATTGATTTTATATTATTTGGATGAGTTTTAATATTTTAGGAATAATTGTGTTAATTAAATGGTTAGATTGATTAATTGAGATAGTTGATTAATTATTTGGTTGAATTTTATATTTTTGTGATCAATGATTGATGAAACTTTGGGGATTTTGATTATAGGATATTAATTATTGATTGCGGTATTTTTGATTGATTAATTAATTATGTGTTTGAGTGATTAATTGGAGAAATTGGATAAAATAAATTAATTGATGATTTAGGTAAATCAAAGAGTAATTGTAGGATTTTTATTGATTTTGAGGTTTAGTAAATTAATTAGTTAGTATTAAGATTTTAAAATTATGAAAATTCTTTTATTAAGGATTAATGGGTATATTTGAAGGATTTTTAATAAATGGAGTATATTAAAGATTAGAATTAATTAATTGATTGATTAAATGAATTAATATCTAAGATTAAATATATTATATTAGAATATTATTAATGGTGATAATTTGAGATTTTGGTTAATTAAAGATTTTGATATATTATGTGTTAAATTATTAGAGGACCTTAAATAATTGATGATTAAATTTTGGATGATAATAAATAAATTATTAGAAAGGTTAATGGATTTTAGCACAAAGATTAAATGATTATTATTAAAGGTTTTTATATAATTAAATTATTAGGATGGTAATTTGAGTATTTAGTGAAATAAGTGTTATTATTATATGAAATATTAGGTTTAAGGTAATTCCGATTGAAAATGAAAATTTGATGAAATTGCTAATGATTTATATTTGAGGATTTTAATTAGTTAGAACTGTTATTAACAAAAAATTAGTAGATTTAAATATTTATATGTAGGTGTATTTTGTAAAAAAAAAAATTATTGGTTAAAAAGTTAAAATAAATGAAACTTATTTAAATGTGATAATTTTAGAGTTAGACTGATTATTGAAATTGAATAAATAAAAAATAGATTATAGTGAATGTTTTGATGATAGTTAATATAAGGATAAACATTTGATAGAATTGATTAAAATATGTGGTGAGTTAAACAAATAATATTATTGAGAAATTATTATTGTTGTTGGTATTAAATTATAAATTGGAGTATAAATATATATTATGGTGAAATAAATGGAATTGATATCTAAACTAGATACAAAATAAGTGAATAAATAAATTGCTGGTAAATAGTAAGGTTATATAATGAATTAATAGAAATATATAATTGAGGATTTTTGAATTAAAAGTTTATTATAGTTATAGAATTTATTATAATTATTATTTGAATAATTATTTAGTATACAAGATGGTTATATTTTTGTGAAAATAATATTAGAAATTTATTCACAAAAATAGTTTATTAAATTAATTTTTAATTAAGGGAGTTATCATCTGATTGTATT
This sequence comes from Jatropha podagrica, assembly GCA_947857235.1. NCBI lineage: Eukaryota > Viridiplantae > Streptophyta > Magnoliopsida > Malpighiales > Euphorbiaceae > Jatropha > Jatropha podagrica. The sequence goes on along the minus strand of CANUEP010119108.1, from coordinate 625 downwards.
TTTTCTTATTATACGTGTTTCTTAGATCAACCGATTTCCTCTACTACTCCTCCAAATCAGAACCCAGGACAGACCTGAATTTATTCTGCGGTCACTGTGAGTAATAATAAATGGTGCACACAATCCTGCATACATGCATTTCATATGCATACCATATACTATTTATATTATTTAAAATAATCATAAATCATTTTCTATTTCTATTGTTATATTGATATCCTTCATTTTTCAAATATAATATTCTAGTTTTATAATCTTGGTATTTAATATATGATATTTTGAATCCATAAATTTATACAATTTCCGCTCTTGGTTACATTCATATATTGCATTGATTGTATTTAATATATTTGGTGAATAATTGCGATGTAAAATAATGTGCTTTTGTATCTAGGTGGAAATTGGGACGACGTGTGTCACTATGGGTCAGTGGGCTAGGTATGAGGATCAACTCCCTGTTATATATATATTATTATAATGAAAATTGACCGGAGGCCAATAGGTGGATTTGTAATTTCACTAACCAATTTTCACATGTTGTGAAAATTTGAATGTGATTTATTTGAAGGTATTAATGTATAATACGTGTTTGTGAAACATGCTCATTTATATATATATATATATA
>CANUEP010119082.1:0-18227 GCA_947857235.1 Jatropha podagrica | reverse complement strand
GTTTTGGTTTGGTTTTTGATTCCGTTTAACTTCATTTTGTTTTTTTTTGTTTTCGTTTTTGGTTATGATTTCTTCTTTTTGGTTCCATTTGTTTTTTTTTTCTTACGTTTTATTTTAAAATTTTTTTTTTTTTTTTTTTTTTTTTTTTTTTTTTTTTTTTTTTTTAAATTTCTTTGGGGAGGCTATGGTCCCGTTAGTTCTCCAGGGAGCTTGTTTTATATTTTAATTAAATAGGAAAATCTTTAATTTGTAGCTGTAGACAGGGGCTTTTTTTTTTTAATTATTGAGGTAAGAAATTCGAAATCATTAGACTATATTTTAATTTGCATTAACAGCGTCTTTGACTTTCTTTCTTTCGTTTAACCTATATTCGTCAAAATAAAAAAGGTTACGTACTTGAAGATTTTTGAACTCACGGTATGACAACACCTGGGATTTGCCTGCAAGCTTCTCTTTCGACCACCATCTTAGTCGTTCCACCGTATCTATCCATTTATATTAATATATGAAAGCCGAAACAAAAAGAAATTATTAAGATTAAAAAGCTTACTTTTCAAAAAGGCTTAGTCTCTGAAAATCAGGACCATAAACAGTGGAATTCTTTATAAGTCTAAGATCAGCTTTTAGGGACCGTCTGGTGAACTGACGATCACAGATTCAACTACGTAGCCATAGCAAGGGTGTCGTTTAATGGTTGTCCATGTGATAATGGAATTGGGAATGTGAAGAAGAAGAACAGAGGTAAGAGATGAGGGTGAGATGTTGTTGGTTTGTTAGTATTTTCGTGCATCTCCATCCATCAACTTTTAAGATAGGGAATTACAGGTAGTGAAAATGTATGTTTTATATCGAAAGAGAAGAGCCCAAATGTAAATATTTATATTGTACATGGAAGAGTCTATGCTAATGGTCTAACTTCCCAAACATAAAACGACAACGCCTAGCTTTCATGGTATATAACTCTTTCGTCCATAAAACGTTGATTTTTCCATTATTTCCATATAAAAGAGACTAACATACCCATGTTACGATCTCCATTCAAGAAATATACAAGCTAAAAATTACGTTAAGAAGAGGAACACAACCTCTCTATAAAAATATCAGAATTACATGATAAAAACAGAAGAAAAATATCCATTTTACTATCTGAAACTGGAATGGAGATCAAATAAGTGTTGTTCATCATTTAGTTGAAGCAAAAGAGCAAAGGTATTCATGGTTTCTGTGTAAATTCATTCATTTTTCTGCAAATTTGTTGATTTTCTTTTGCCTTCATAAAATAACACAAATCATTTGATTTGAAACAAATAATTTGAATAGAGTATTGAAAATCTCATCGAATACCTTAACAATCATACACATATGGCCTAAAGCATTCAAAATTTGCTCTCAACCCAATCTGAAAAATCTAGATTCAACCATGCCAATTTGTGCGTTTTGATTTAAACTAATGAAATCTTTAAGAAATTTCAAATTCTAATAATTGAATTCCTCACTTCTAGAGTTTCCTCTGTGGCTGCTGTTTGGAAGATTCTTGTAGTAGATATCAGACCTAGATGATCCGTTTACTTACTCGAAAATATCGCCCAAATTGATTTAGATTCGGATCTTAATATCATGGTCCTTCAAATGGAATTGGTGATGAAATATTTTTTTAATGGAATTGATTTAGATTCGGTATTAAAAGATATTGAGTCAATTTTTTTTTAATGACATGCAAAAGGAAAGGAAGAAAATGGTGATGTGGTGGGTAATTATGAGTATTTTAGAACTGCACAGTTGAACTTAGAACTGTAAATCATATTATCAAGAGAGCTGCTCAGTTGAGCTTAGAACTGTAAATCATATAATCTGCAGGTAAGTTTTCTTTCTTTATTTCTATTTCATATTTGGCAATTTTTCAGATTTTTTTTTTTTTTTAACTATGAATTTCTTTTCCCAAATTTAAAAATTAGGTCTAATTTATCGCAAGTTTTGCAAATCTTCAATCCTAAAACACGAAATGCTGCCATTAATAGTCCTTGTGGCGTTTTTTAGACCATGGAAGTGGCTTTTGGTATTGTTTGGCTTTGAGGTTGGCTTGCACTCCCAGAAGCCTGATTAGAGAGTTGTGTGTTTGTTTGTGTGTTTTTAATTTTTTTTTTCCCTTATCTTTTCGATCATATTGGGATTCCTGCGCTGTATTTTAACTGCGGAATGATTGATGATAGGAAGAAGAGATATCAGTGGTAGAGGAGTGTAGAACAACAAACTGTAGGTAAGAGAAAATTTCCTCTTTTCTTCTTTTTCTCTGAATAATTTATTTTGTGCCATTCTTTATTATTTTTCACTGTTAGGTTCGAGAAATTTTTCTTTGTCAATTCAATTTGGAAGTTTATTTATTTATCTTCTGGGTATTATGCTCTTACAATCATCATGATTCATGAAAAGGACTCATCAAGGACTTTGAGAGACCAATGAACTATGGCAATGGCGAGCAACAGTCAAAATATTTTGCCAAAAGATTTGGCAATTGATATTCTCACACTGTTGCCAGTCAAAAGTCTAATGCGGTTCAAATGTGTTTCTAAATCTTGGTGTGCTACTATAAGAAGTTCTGATTTCATTTCTCGGCACTTTAACAAGAAAAGCAATTGTCATCTCCTTGTTCACTATTACGTCTCTCCATATGCGGATGATTTGGTTGAACTTTTCTTAGATGAAACACTAGAAGACTTATCACATCGGCACTTTGATCTACCAATCCCATTTTATAAGCTTCATGGCCCTTGTAATGGCATATTTTGCGTAAGTGATGGACCGTGTTACGCTCTATGGAATCCTGCAACTAAGGAATTACAACATCTACCAGCCACACTAGCTAAACCCAGCCTTCCTGTTCCATTGACTTCTGGAGGAGATATTTGTGGATTTGGGTTGGATCCCATAACTAATAATTTCAAGGTGGTTGTTGTTCGAGGATTTTTATCTGAATACCACATTTTTGCACAAGTTATGTTGCACACTTTTGGTACTAATTTTTGGAGAGAACTAGAAATAGGCCAAGAGTACTCTTTGCCTAATGGTAAATTAAGTCAAGATTACGTTGTCACTTCTAGTTCATGTTACACATACTTGAATGGAGTTCATTATTGGTTGGCATCACACAACTTCGATAATAGGATCCTTTCATTTGATATGAGCAATGATGAGTTTCAAGAGATCCAAGTGCCATATTATTCGCTTTAAGCAACACATGATACCCTTGTACTATACCATGATTCAATAGCTTTGCTTCTTTATGAGATGACGAACAATATTTTAGATATATGGGTAATGATGGAAGATGGATCTTGGATCAAACAAATTACTGTTGGACCTGTTCCTGAGTTACTTTATCCAATTGGGTATTGGAAGAATGATCGACTTATTCTAGACTCTGACACTGGTCAATTGAAATTATGTACACCCAACACCCATGAAGTTAAGGAACTTCGGCTGAAGGGTTCTCCTTTGTGCTATGGGGTTTTTATTGTTAAAGAAAGCCTAGTTTCACTCAGTCATAGAGATGAGCAGCTGCAATATGTGGAAGATTGATTGACCTTTTGCTAAGATTTTGTGCTGTACTGTGATTTCTAGATAATGTGAAAAGTGGTGCAAGTTTATTTTGCATCGTTGCTTCTGAGCTTGCTGTGAATCTACTGATGTATATTAGCAACAAAGTACTGAAGTTGGAAGGATTGATGTTTTTCTAAACCAACCATTATTGAGTCAGTTGAGTATTAGTTTATCTTAAACGTAAATTAGTGATAAATTTATGCATTTGGCTTTGGGGATGATAATTTAATCCAAATTGGTGGATGCCCGCGTGGATCTGACTCTAACAGGGTGCAGCGATATGAATTCAGATCGGTAGCGGATAATACATAACCTATCTCGAATTCTATCCGGTTAAATTTTTATTAATTATGCTTTTATTTAATTTATATATAAATCAAAAACTTATATAATCTAATAATTTAGTAGTTTAAATGTCATTAAAGTTCAAATATTGTAAATAACAAATCAAATTATCATCCATCCAATTTATGTTTTCTATTTCTTTTAATTTTTATACTTTTTCTATTTATTTAGTTCTTTCAATGTCTACGTTTCTTATTTTGCTATTTAGCTTACTATTGATATTCTCAACAATTAGTTTTTCTATTTTTGATTTTTTTTTTTTTTTTGTTTATTATGTCTCAGTGGACGGATAATATATATTGCTTCATGGGGCAGGAAGGGCAATGTAATATCCTATCCATCCCCGACACCCTACTTGGCCTTGCAATAACAGTTTTTCTTTTCGTTCTTTTTTTTTTTTTGTTCTTTTCTTCCTTGTTTACCATGAAGTTAAAAAATAAGATAAAACTTTCCTGTTCACTTAATATAAACGAAGTAGAAGCAGCATTAATATCATATCCACGGCGGGTAGTGGCTATGGATCCGGTCCAGGCAAGTAATTTCCCTGAAAATTATCATATATTCCTTTTAGAAATACAGTGTCCATTTGATAATACTAGTCGTTTGGCTTACATTTTTTTGTTTGAAGATAGCAGCTTCTGTTTTTCATTATCTTGTTTCTCTCTCACTGGCTCTGATCACATCAACATATGGAGAGAGACAGGAATTTTCAGTGAAAAATCACTTTCACAAAACATTTGATTGAGATGAATTTCAATTGCACTTGCAATTTGTCAATAATAGCTTTCTTTCTTTATTCTATTTTAGATTCCTGATAAACAACAGAGAATCAAGTCTTACATTCCTGAACTAATGCCAGCTTTAACTGAAACTCCTCTCCTAAAAGCAAAGAAAATCCCTCCATCTCCAATGTAGAAAACTGTTCATTCTTGTAAAATCTTGCTCTTGTACCTGAATTCCCACTCCTTTCATTTATAGTGAGCAATTCATGCCCCCTAAATTCCTTGCCTTTGTCTAATCCTATAAATGTCACTTTGCTTATGATCCATTTTTGACTCACAGCAAATTCTCCATTTATAACATTTGATCTAATCGTTACCACATTCCCTGATACTTGACCGGAAAACTTCACTAAACTCCACTTCTTTCCTTCCCCACCCATCTCTACACTTTCACCGTCATCTAAGTAAACTTCCCCGGTGCTGTTTTCGCTTTTGCTAATGACCACTAGGAGATGGAATGCTGTCTTTCTAGCTTCTTTGGTTGTCATTGCTTCTCCTTGCAATGCCAAAATGCTTCCTTCGCGAACATGCACATTAATGTGATCTGCCGGAGCATCAAGTTTCAGGTATTTCCCTGAATTTACACTAATTGAATGTGAGTAGTTAAAGAGGTCGAACCAATTTCCAGCCGGAAAGTATGCATCAACTGAAACTGCTCCTTGCTTTAGCACCGGAGATACCATTACACCTTTACCTATCAGAAACTGCGAACTGATTTCATAAGTTCTGATATCTTGTGAGAATGAGAAGAATAGAGGCCTTGCTATAGGGATTCCTTTAGTATGTGCAATGTACATCAGTGTATAGAAGTAGGGAAGTAATTGATATCTAAGCCCTAGCACCTTCTTAGCTGTTGCAGCGACAGAATCCCATAGATAAAGCTCTCGGCGGATAGTGTCCTTTGCCGAATGATCTCTTGCAAATGGGTAAAATGCACCTAGCTGCATATCATAACAAGTGGTTCCATAATTTTAGAATATAAAAATGATAGAACCTCAGTTTTTTTGGGTTAATTATGCTCTAGCTGGAGTTTAAAAATGCAGCCTTGCAGTTTTAGAAACTCATTGGTTATAAGAAGCAAAACTTTACCTGAATCCAACGACGACAGAGCTCTTCAGTAGTGTTACGAGCAAAGCCACAAATGTCAGCACCGACCATTGGAATTCCGAACACTCCGAAATTCAATATACTAGGAATTGAGTATGCTAAATCATCCCACGAAGCAGCATTATCTCCAGTCCAATGTGCTGTGTACTTACCGGAACCAACAAAAGTTGATCTAGAAAGAATGAAAGGCCTTTTATTTGTCACATTGATTAAAGCTGCATTAGTAACTTTTGATTCCAGAAAACCGTAAAGATTATGAACATTGTACTCCACAATATCACCGTAGTGTAAAGATGTTGCCGGAATGGTTTTAGAATTAATCGGTAGTTGACCGCCAGAATTGTTAATCTTGTAAGGAGGATTATCTAGGGTAGAGGATGTTGTAGGAGAGGAAGTTTTGAAATTGGACAGTTCATTCATGTCAAGCCAAAGACCATCAAAGGGGAGAATATCTCTAAACAATTTGATCTCATTACTCCAAAACTCTTCGCCTGCCGGATGTAAAAAGTCCGGATAGTACACCGATCCAGGCCAGACCTCTCCCAGGTAAGGAATGCCATCATGTTTGATGAATATATCAGCTTGCATCCCTCTTTTGTAAGTTGAATATGTACTGTTCACACTAATACCTATTCAGAATTGGAATCATAAGAACTCATTCCAGCATTGTGAAAGATGTTTAAAAAATTTCAGAAATTGGGGTAAATTGAGCTGAAGAGAAAGTTTTGTTTTCTTAAGTTGCCACATACCAGGATCCAAGATAAGCACATATTTTTTATCATTTTGGTGAAGAGTACCAACAAAATGCTTCATTTTTTCCAGAGGAAAATTGATAGGATCAAGAGTGAAATCTTTATATCCATCCATGTAGTCAATGTCTGTCCATATTACTTCGAGAGGGATACCAGCTTTTGCATAGCCTGCCACAACCCCTTCTAGATCGGAAACATTCCGGTAACCCCACCGACATTGATGAAACCCTTCACAACACAAACAACAACATCAAGAAGTAATAATAAGGAAGAAATGAGACAACCCATTGTTATGTAATAATCTTTAACTTGAATTTGCAGGTGAATACAAGAAGAGCATCTGGCTTATAACTTACCAAAGGACCAATAAGGCATAGGGGCAGGCCGGCCAATGAGCTTTGTATATTGCTGCACTACCAACTCCGGCGAAGGCCCGGGGAAAGCATACAAATCAATAATTCCACCAATTACCTTGTAAGTAATTCTATCCCCTCCATAACTTATATCCATACCATTACTATTGAGCAACAAAACCCCATGACTAGTCCCTGCTTCAACCTTACCGTCGGGTGACGGCGATCTGACATCCATGTAAAATGGATGGGACCCATAAAGATTAAGATCACGATTAAAACTGGCAATATCAGCATTCCATAGAGTCAAAGTCTCAGTCTCATTTGACACTAATTTGAAAGATTTTTTTGTATGCTCTCCGAGCCCATAAAGGGAAGACCTATTTTTAGGAAGGGAAGAGGAGAATTGGATATATTGGTCTTTGAAAACAAGAAAGGTGCCGGAATCGGACGGGTCCGGCAAGGTATTGAAAAGAACGTCGCCGGAGGAACGGCGGGTTATCGAGAAGCCAAAAGGAATGGTGTTGTAGAGAGTGAAGACTAGATCAGATTTGGGATGCGAAAGGTTCTGGTGTTGAAATGAACTGAGATGATTTAGTGCTAAGTTAAGGCTTTGGCGGGGAATTATTTTTTGAGGAATTTCCCATCTTTGCTTATTGCAATCTGATATTTGAATTCTCAAACGGTCTTTTGCTTCGAAGCTGTTAAGAATAAATAAAATTAAATTAATCGAATTTTGTAAATTTAATATAACTAAACTAAATTTTATTTTGTAAACAAATTCTCGACTTCAAATTTTATTAGTTATAGCAGAAAAATGGATACCCTCAACTAGATATCTCTAAATAGAGCCTAGCCACAGTAGGATTTGGATCAAAACTGGTTCGAGTTTAATCAACTCGAAATGGGTACTTTTGAAATCTGGAGAATTTCGAACCAACCCAACTGGCTGACCGAGACTTAAAAACGAGAAATCAAATCGAAACTAATTAAGTCTGGACTAATTCCAATTCGATGGCTCGAGATGACTGAAATTTTAAAATTATTAGTTCCAAGGATGACATATGATTAGCAAAATAAAAGACAATACCCATATTATCCATTTTACGACAAAAAGTAATAATATTTATTTTTCACCTTTTATATTTTATAAATGTAATATTTTTCTATCAAATTATTAAGTATTTAAAATTTAGACATTAATAATTGGTAAATGTGATAATATATAGTTTTGAGAAATGAACCAAAGCTTACCTGGCAATAAGGTTGAGATTTTGAAGATCAGGGCCAAAAGTGGAAGAATTCTTGATAAGTTGAAGATCAGCTCTCAAAAGCTTTCCAGAGGGATCAATTCCAGCTGATTGAATTTTGTAGCCATGGCCAACTGGTTCCACTTCCCCATTTGATACAGAACAAAGGAAGAAGACATAAAGGAGAAGAAGAAGAAGAAGATAGAAATGACTGATCATCTTTTGGGTCTAGAAATGTGTTTGTTTCAGAAATAAAAACAAACAGTTTTGAGCATGTTCTTATGGTCAATTAGTTTATTATCACTCTTCTTCCACAAACACATGTGTTCCAATATGTAGCTTTCTTTGCCCCACATGAATTGCTAAGGCTTTATCAACTTTGTCTCTTTACCTATTTGCAGTAGAAGTTTCTCTCACTATAATCCATATTTGTATTTATGTCTATCATATTGAAGCTGAGATAAAAAAGAAAATTGAAATCTTGGCTCTCTTTTTACTATTTTATTTTTCTTTTTTTTTAAATATAGTGTTAGGACCCGTGCAATGCACAGAGTAACATTAAAAAATAAAATAATCTTTTATAATATCATTTAAAAATAATAAAATTATATAATAAAATGATAGTGAAATGCATAATAAAATTGAATCTCATTTGAGATATGCTAAAAAAAATTAAAATACTAAAATATGTCCTTTTAAATATCTTGCAAAGCCTTTTATAAAGTATATAATAGCAAAATCATGCATGGTATGACCTAGGGTGTAAAAATGAGTTGGTATATCAGGTTCGACACAGGTTTGATACAAATTCGCCTAAAAAGCGACATAATTAAGGTTAGTACGAACACGATCAATTTAATAACTGTGTTAAATTTATCGACACGAACACGATATAAAAATTAGGCAGGTGATAAAGACAACACGTTCAACCCGCCAAATATCGTAAATAGGTTAAGTGGATCGTATTCACTCATATACAACCTGTGTAATCCGCTTAATATTATAAACAAATTAAGTGGGTTATATTGAATTGGATACAATCCACTTAATTTGCTCATAATACTTTTAAATTTTAACATATTTAACTCCAATTATATTTAAAAATAAATTTCCATACATACAATGCATAAATTTTTCAAGATTGAAAACTAAAATAAAAAAGTAATACAACAATAAAATTTAGATATGTTTTAGTTGAAGTATTTATATCTGACACCAAAATTAATTTTTTACTCTTAAACAAATGGATCACTCGCTTAACCCGCTCGTCAACCCGCGATACAATACATTTATATTTATATCATAAATACGTGACTCGTTTATAATACAAACTTATTTAATCTTAACTCTAACCCATTTATTTCGCATATTATACAAATTGTGTTTGCCTTTCATGATCCATTTTGATTGATCTTCAGAAAAAATGCACACACACATATTAATATATTTTTCAATAATAAAAATAATTTTGAGAATTTAACTAATTATATTGAAATGAGAACCGAAGTATTTTTTTTTATTTTATGTTTATGATTTTTTATAATAATGTTTTTTATTTGAAATATTATTGTATTATATTTATTTAGTGTAGTGTTTTCTAAGCGTGTGGATATCCTATTTATGTTATTTTTTTATGTAAAAGAAAAATAAAATTAATTTTTCTCTACAAATTTATTTTTATAACGTTTTATTTTGCTTCTAATTTAAAGAAAAAATTATTGAAATTTAATTTGAAAAATAAAAAATTATACGGTCTGCGTATCGGATGGATACCTGATTAGTTTATATAGTAATTAATTACAGTTAATAGTTTTGAGGCATAGTTGTCAAAAACAAAAGATTAATGAATTATTTCATCATCCAGCTTGATAATTAGGTAGTAATAAAATTTGTCTCTTTGATTGCAAACTGCACAAAAAGTTACATTACAAAACTCTAAATCAATGTGTCCAATTTTTTTCTTTTTTAATTTCCTTATTTATTCTTATTGTTAATTTTGCTGTAGGCTGGAGTGGCCATTTCAAGGTTTTTGGTTTGAAATCGGTGTGAATTGGAACTCAAATCAGTCCGAATCGGAATTGAAACTAGGAGTCTGTGGTTTGGTTTGGATTTCAACTTTTAAGGAACCGTGAATCAATGGCTCTAAGAACTGGCTAGAATCGGTGATTTTTTTCAACCGGTTAGAATCGGCGGTTTTCATCCTGTTTTAATAACTCTTTTTTATTATTTTTTCAAATATTTTTATAAAATCTCCAAATTAACCCTCCTAATAATTACATAACGACTAATTTTAAGGGTATTTATAGAAAATTGATTTTTTGGATTTACTATAAATATCTCTTTTCATTTTGAAAAAAAAGAAGTTCAAGTCTTTTTCTGAAAAAATAAATTAAATTCAAGCTATTTTTTATGAAAAAAACAATAAGTTCAAGCTTTTTTAAAAAACAAATAAATTAAGTTAAACTTTTTTTTAAATTTTTTCTTTAATTTTGTCTAAAAATTATTTTGTAAATATTTAAATTTTAAATTTTCAACAAAAATAATATTTTCTAAATTTTGATTTTAAAATCAATCAGAGAATCGACCAGAATTATCAATTTAAAATATTTAAAAAAATCAAAATCAAAACCATGACAGTTCAGTTTTAAACCATCAAATTTAGGTTTAGTTTCAGTTCTAGATTTTTTAAAATTGAATTGTCGATTTAGAAATCAAAATCGGTGATTTCAAAACGGTGGCCACTCTCAATTGTAAGTGAAATGTATCACTTATGTCGGAACCTTTAAAAGTAGTTTATTAATAGATGTTTAATATTAGTGTGAGCTAATTGAATAAAAAAACTAAGTTTGAATCAAAATTAGGGATAGTCATTAATTTGATTATGTACAAAACTGAATAAGAATTGGACTATGTAAATTCTAGATTGGAATCAATCTGAATTTTTTGGTCGTAAATCAAATCGAAATTGGAAGGGATTGGTTATAGTTTTAATTCCTTACTTAAAGGGTTTTAGATTGAAATTGGTATGAGATAATTTATTCAATTAGTGGATTTAATTTTAAATTAAGAAAAAAAAAAGTAAGGAATTAATTGCAGAGGCTCTGAGCTATCGGTTAAGTGAACTGAAATTGCGAGTTCAATTACACCCAAAATGTTTTAAGGGCTTAATTGCAGTGATTTTAGAACTTAGGACTACAATGTGAAAAATAAAAAAGAATCGAAACGGGAATCTGCTGACTAGTTAGCGCACCTAGCCACCTAAGGATATTCTAGTAAATTAGAAGAATTTGTAACGGCTAGTTGGACTATTACCGTTGGAAATGTGGAAGCCCTTAGCACGCTCCCCAAGGCGTCTAGCCGTCCACCCTTTCCCCCACAAGCTCACTCTCTCCTTTGGATTTCCATTTCGTTTCATCAACTGGAAAAGGTACAACAATTAGAAGAAGGAAAAAAAAGATCTTTAATAAAAGGTTCACTTTTAATGAACAGTTCAGTTGCCGTATATAGAACAAAGGTTTTTCCTTTCTTAATAGAAGGTGCTGATTCTAACTCTTACAAGGGATTATAAAGGAAGAATCGAGCTGCAGGGAGCTCTTCTGCTTTCGCTGATCGCCATGAACATCTTCAAGAAGAAAACCTCTCCTAAAGGTACTTCCTTTTTTTTATCTGGACAATATCTCTGTATCGGTTAATTTTGTTCTTTTGACTGTTTGTTCTCTACAAAATGGAAATGGAATACGTTTTATTCTGGTTTTTCTTCATGATTCCAAGTTTATACTGCTTAAATCATCTGCATTGATTCTGAAATTTTTAATTCTTCGGGGTTTGTTTATAATTTCATTGCAGCTAAAGTAGTGTTCTTTCTTTTCCGAATTTTTGTTTTTTTCAATTTTCCTGCTTACTCCGTGAAATTTACAACGTTTTCAGTGTAATATTTACTTGGATGCTGATGCTAATAGATTGTATTTAATATAGTGATATTGAGAATTGAGTTATTGTTCTAATTTGGCAGATGCTCTCCGGGCCAGCAAGAGAGAAATGGCTGTTGCCACCAGAGGTATGCGCGGTTAATGGTTTTATTGTTGATTTCAAAATTGAATTCTTTTTTAGAACTTAACAAGTTATGCATTTCTAAATCAGGAAAGAAATCTGTAACCTTAAAATTTTCATAATTTAGTTGAATTACTTTTATGGATGTTTTTCTGTAGGATGAAAATTCTAAATTGCAAGATCTAAGAAATCTGAGGATCTTAAAATTATTATCATATTTGTTGCACATTAATTTTGTTTTTCTTGTTATTTTACAAAGAATTCACCAATTTAGCAAATCTTGTATTAAAGTTTTTTATTTTATTTTTTTCACAAGAGTGACAAGTAAGTTGAATTGTGAAAATGAAAATTACAGTGATATTGCCGTTAAACTTGGTCTTTCCGATGAATAAATTACCATCTCCTTTACTTTCCTTGGCAATGGACCAAGAAAAGGATAGGAGATGATGAGTTCTCCACATAGTGTATATTTGGTCTAAATATCATTGTTTATTAAATAAAACATAACAAATATGGGGCTGGAATTGGCCCTTAGGCTGATTTCTAGTGCCATAGAAATGAATTAAGCTTCTTATATCATCATATCTTCTTAAACTTTCACCCATGTTCACTATGTTTGCTTCGTTTTCTGGTGGATTTCTTTTGAGAGGTTGATACATTTTTTTACTTGAGTTTAGATCAACCTCATCTAAATCTTTTTTTTTTTTTTTTTTATCTTCTGCATACTCTTTTGTGTTTATATTTGCCTGAAAATTGAATTATTTGCAATGCATTTCAAAATCATTCGCAAGTTATGATGAACTTTAAATTCGAGAACATATTATACAATAGATGAAGAAAACGAAACCATATTATTTTTGTATTAGGTTTCCCTTTTCACACCTCTCAGTTTGGTTCGTATCAATCAAGGGTCTCTAAATAAGTAAATGGTCAGATGTCTTAATGAATACTGGCTACACCTGAAAATTAGTACCGAAAAAATATGTACATTCCACATTCATTCACAGCTTATGAAAACAGGGAGTTTTCTTTTCTTCTCCTCATATTTTGTTTCTGAAACCTGCCTTAAGACCATAGTTTTGAGGTGCCAAGAGATCCTACACAAAGAAACAATTTTATATGAAATAATGCATAAATTTGACTCCCTGAACTTTGTGCAAGGGACCCTCAATGACTCTGTACTTTCATATTTCAGTAATAACTGTGCCCCTTGCCGAAATGAAATGAGAAAGTGCAGGATCATAATTGAGAGCAAAGTTATTTCGTTTTAGTGAGGGGCATAATGATTACTAAAATATGAAAGTGAAGGGTCATGATTGAACTTCTACAAAGTTCAGGGGACCATAATATGTTAGGCCATAATAAATTTAAAGCTCATTTGTAGCTTGTGTTGATGCTCATCAGCTTTTCTTTTCTCCCCCATTTTTTTTGGTAGGTATTGAGCGGGAAATCGCATCTCTTCAATTGGAGGTATGTACATACTTTGGTTGCAATTTTTTGGCACACTGACTCAATCATTTATTTTTCTTAACTTTACTCTGTTATATGATTCAGGAAAAGAAATTAGTTGCAGAGATCAAGCAAACAGCTAAAACTGGAAATGAGGCAAGTTATTTTCTTGTTAAGTAGTTTAGTGGTAATGGACATAGGCTGCAGTCCACTAGAAACTTATAGTGTATGGATATTACCATGTATTATTATTTCTGGTTGGCACCACAAGTCAGAGGATCATGTACGGCTAGTACATGAAGCATGATTCCAGTTTGCAAAGCTAGACATAAGTCTTACGTCTTATGAAATTCCCTCAAATTCAAACTAACTAGAACAAGTCATGCTAATTCACACTTTACTGAGAATCTTAGTATGTTCTGTTGTTATCTTATTAGGGTGGTTTGTTTCACCCTCAGAAGAGAAACGTATTACCTTTTGCCTTGCAATATTAAATCCCAGCTGCCATTTACAACATGCCGTAAAATTTTTCAATTTTGGTCAAGTTGGTTTAGATATCCATCCTTTACTGTCTACCAAGGAGCAAATTTAGACCTTTACAAAATTTCCACAAGAAAGAAAAGATACAACAAAATGAAGTAGAAATATACAAGTGTAATAATCGCGTTAAACCTTTTAAATCACCAATCCATAGTGTTCGAGTTCATGTGAAATCGGGCATTGCAAAAAGTGGCTAAAGAAGTATCAGTAAATGCTTTTAAATTTTTCATTATCTGGTTTCACATTCTGACTAACAAATTGAAGTTTTATATCAAGGGAAAACTCAATATGATAATAAACATCACTATAGCCCTAGATTGGAATTAAGGGAGATATCTGGATTCACATTCCAACTCACAAATTGGAACGCATGGGTTTGTGGTAAAATGGTGACCAGCATGAAAAAACTGTTCAAGGATCTTAAATTGGAGTCAACTTCAGTTGCGTGTATGTTGAGCATATTTTGTTATACATATATAATGCAATGCATTTCAGGTGACTTAGCTTGATTTAGTATTACTTAATGCATCCTCAAAATAGCTTCTTCACCTTTTGTTAATTTACTTGTGTAAGCATTTGCTTAGGCTGCCACCAAGATCTTAGCACGTCAACTTGTTCGGCTACGGCAACAGATAACAAATTTGCAGGGTAGTCGTGCCCAAATTAGAGGTGTAGCTACTCATACACAGGTGCGTGTTCTATCTATCAGCAAAATCTAGTTGATAAGATGTTATCAATTTTCATGCTGTCTGTTATTTTTCATAACCTGGTATCTTGTGGTTCACAGGCATTGTATGCCAGTACTTCAAT
The DNA here is from genome assembly GCA_947857235.1 of Jatropha podagrica. NCBI lineage: Eukaryota > Viridiplantae > Streptophyta > Magnoliopsida > Malpighiales > Euphorbiaceae > Jatropha > Jatropha podagrica. Next base: position 3,192 of record CANUEP010119082.1, on the reverse strand, counting down.
TTCTACAGGGATGAAAGGTGCAACTAAGGCAATGGTGGCAATGAACAAGGTATCAATTTCAGAGTTGCTAGAGTATATTTTCCTCATTAACTATGTCCTGCTTATTAGATAGACAGTCAATCAAATTCTTAATGGTAGAATTTAGTTGCCTGGTCCAGCGCCTTGTATCTGTAAAGGACTGTTGGAAATGATATAGGAAAGTTGAAATCTGTGTGTTAATAAAATCAAAATTTTATCGAGTTGAGGTGAAAATTGGAATTTGTTGTGCGTCAGATGCAATGTATTTTTCACAATGATAATGTCATTTACTGAACTGTTTTTATTCTTCAAATGCCTAAAGTTTATTCAAGCATTATTTTACCATCAACTGAATTTTATCATTATCTAACCCATCTTTTCAGCAAATGGCTCCGACAAAACAAGCTAAAGTAATAAAAGAGTTCCAGAAGCAGTCAGCACAAATGGACATGACGGTAATAATCTCTGTATCCATTATATTTCCTTTCCTTGTAACCTCGCTTGCCTACGTGGGCTGTATATTTCAAGTTCCAATCGCTAGCCTATTAGTTGGTTGGTGTACTTGGATATTTCATGTATTCTATATTGTATGTACTTGGCGAATAACATAATATTCCATTCATTGTCCTTTTTGCAGATTGAGATGATGTCAGAATCCATTGATGAAACTTTAGACAAAGATGAGGCTGAAGAAGAAACAGAGGAGCTTACTAACCAGGTGAAAAATTGGTTGCCCTATGTTACTTATTATCTCTAGTTTACCCTAATGATCTTAAATATATCTCTAATTCACATGAAAAATTATAGGTGCTTGATGAAATTGGTGTAGACATTGCATCTCAGGTATATTTCAATCAATATTTTACAATCTCACAAACTTAATTCTTACAGTCTCTTAATTTCCAGTACAATTCAATTTTGATATTTTTCTTAACAGTTATCTGCAGCTCCAAAGGGTCGAATTGCAGCGAAGAATGCTTCCAATGTTGTTAAAAGGTATCTGAAAATTTACTAAGGTCTATAGGATAGCATTGAGAAAGGTGCAGAACACTTGTACGTAGGAGAAGATCATTGTTAAAAAAAATATCAAATAAAGCATCACTTTAGGAAATCTGTTTTTTTGGAATGGCTATTAAAATTTTTAGCTCTTTCTTGGTAAAAACATACCACATGTCATTAGTTATGGCAAGAAACATTTTTTTTTTTATCATATTTGTCTATGACCATGAAGTTCGGAGATGTGATCCTTGCTGAGCATGTCATGTGCTGAGTTTTAGGCTGTATTCGGCAGCAACTTTTAGAGTAGCTTTTGGAGTTTTAACTAGTTAAAACGCTAAACGTTACTTAAAAAGTTGTTCGTAACATAACGTTTGGATTAACTTTTAGAGGTTAGAGTAGCTTTTTATGAAAAGTTAACTCATGTAACGTTTAAATTTTAACGTTTCATGAAATGTTATTCAAACAATTAACAGCTATCAAAACAACTAATTTTGCTTAATAGACTTTTAGTTAGTAACCATCTGATTTAGTTTAACTTTCATAACTTTCTCAGTTTACATCCCTGAATGTTTAAAATTCATTGAACAAGCTAGCATAACTAATGGAAGTTGTGCGAAGCTGGTTCCCATAGAGATGGGACTGGCAAACATTGAATAGTCATCTGTAAAACCGTTATGGTCCCTAGATAAGGATCGAGTTATGGGGCGATGGGATGAGTGATTGGTGGGTGATTGGGATGACGAAGGGTGTTTACTGCGACCTATGGTTGCAGACGTTTATGCTCAATAGAGGGACCCTGAAAATCTCTTGAGTTTAAGTCTCAAAAACTGTAGAAAGTTCAAAACTGAATTTCATTAATAGAAATGAAAAATTAAATACAGAAATATAAGTAACTGCCTCTACAAATAAGGAAGTTACTGCCTTAGTGGAATTGGTAAACTACCCACTAACTTATTAGGGAAAGCAGCAAACACATGACAGAACATGGAAAAAACAAAAAAACAGAATAGAAACTAACTGCTGGACAGACAAAACAGAAAAGAAACTAACTGTTGGACTTGACTGACTTAGCTTTCTGTCCATGGGTGAACCTCTTGTACACCTGGACGGGCTTGCTAACATTACCCCCCTCCTCCACAAGGCGTTTGTCCTCAAACGCAAAGGTTGGATATTTGAGGTGAAACTAATTAGCATCCTCCCATGAAGCATCAGCAGGAGAAGAGTTATGCCAATGAACCAGAACTTGATGTTGAACAGAATCCTGCGGAAGAGGTGGCAAAACTGAAAGAGGTGCAGTCGAACCAGTATGGTACTTTTTCAGGCTGGACACATGAAAAACAGGATGAATTTTTTACTCCAAAGGTAGATCCAGCTTGTATGCCATGGTTCCAACTCTTGCAGTAATAGTAAATGGCCCATAGAACTTAGCTGAAAGTTTATGGTTGTTCCGTTTAGAGATGGACTGTTGGCGATAAGGCTGAAGTCAAAGTAAAACCTGCTCACCCACCTGGAACTCCAAATCCTGATGATGTTTGTCATAATTAGCCTTCATTTTTTGTTGCGCTAGAAGGAGATTATGGCTTAGTAACTTCAGAACTTCATCCCTATACTGTAATGCAATGTCCACAGCCTCTACGAATGAACTACCAGGACAATAGGACAGCAATCTAGGTGGTGGACGGCCATAAACCACTTCAAAAGGTGTAGCCCTGAGAGAGGAGTGAAAACCGGTATTATAGCAATATTCAGCCCATGAAAGCCAATCTGTCCATTTAGTAGGCTGCTCACTTGTAAAACATCTGAGATACGTCTCAATTGTGCGGTTTACAACCTTTGTTTGACCATCAGATTGTGGATGGTAGGCTGAGCTAAAAGACAATTGAGTGCCGCTCAAGCGAAATAGCTTCTTCCAAAAAGAACTTATAAAAGTAACATCACGATCACTGACCATATTTTCAGGCAGCCCATGTAATTTAAAAATATGATCGAAAAAAGAACGAGCCACACTTACAACCGTATAAGGATGAGACAGGGGAATCAAGTGGCCATATTTTGAAAATCGATCAACCACCACCAATAAAACACTTTTCCCTTTGGACATTGGCAAGCCTTCCACAAAGTCCAAAGAAATATCAGACCAGATTTGTGTTGGAACCGGAAGAGGTTGGAGAAGAC
>CANUEP010119079.1:0-15733 GCA_947857235.1 Jatropha podagrica | reverse complement strand
TGTTTTATATAATTCCTAACTCTTTCCCCCAAGAAAAAAGGAAGTCCTGCAAGGAACTTCTCTTTCCAGAAGGCTTGGTTAGAATCCTCTCTTAACATTAATCTTGTTAAGAAGGTAGTTTTATAACTTTGAAACTCACTTAAACTTCTACATTTTAAATTGCTAAGTAACTCAGCATTTTTATCTTTTAATAATGATGGATCTCCTATAAAATGCAATGATATAGTCAATATCAAAGTTGATACTGCATCCTGGATAGTATCACCATCCTCATTTAATATGGGTTCTCCTTCAGTATCCACTTGTACTGAATTTAAAATACTTAAATGTAGTTGGTCAGTTAGGTGATAATCCCACCAACCTTTTAGTTGCCCAGTGAAACCAGCTATAATGGTTTCTGCTATAGCCTTATCAGAGGCTGAAGACTGGGTTTTATAAGCATTTGCTGTCATAGTCATTTGCTGTAGCAGACTTAATATGCTATATTCAGACAAACCATCTATGTTCCATTCATAGATTGTGTTTGCATTATATTTAAATTGGGTTATACTATTAGGTTGCTCAATGATTCTAAGATCCGGAGCTTTACTAACTATTTCTCTGTGAGAAATAGGGTTTATTTCAAACTGTTTGTATATGCTAGACTCACTATCACTAGTCTATATATATATATATATATATATATATATATATATATAGTTTCTTTCTTTTTATGTCATATTCCCTCTTATCTCTTCATCTAGGCAAGGCCACGGTTTCAAAATAAATGATTCTGATTTTAAAAAATTTAGGGTTTAGGGCGAAAATTGATAGTTTCAGTTTTGGCCCCAGTTTGGAACCAAATAGTTACAGTTTTGATTTCGGTCCCTTAACGGTTTCAAAACCGATGGTTCTAATCAGTTCTTCAGTCGATTTTTCGGTGAATCGCATAATTGTAAAAAAAAAAATCAAAGAATATTTTTTCTTTAAAATTTAAAATTTGAAAATTTGTGAAATAATTTATAAAAAAATATCCTTAAAAAAACTAAAAAAAATGCTTCAACTTAATTTTTTTTTTTAAAAAAAGTCTTGAGCTTAATTTAATTTTTTTAAAAAAGTCTTCAACTTAATTTATTTTTTATTTAAAAAAGTTGGAACTTTTTCTTTTAAGAAAAGCTTGAACTTAATTTTTTTTTTTCAAAAATTAGGTTGCCTACGTATCCTTTTAGGGTTTAGAAGAATCAAAGCCCATGTGTTTGTATTTATAAGATATTCTATAATAATTGCAAATTATATCAAATATTTTATTCCCTTCAAATTTCTTTGTAAAATGAATGACAAATATGTTGAAACTTTGTCTTCCTCTTCGAACAACTTATGTACTTTGTTTTTTCTCTTGTTGTATATTCTCTTAATTAAATTTGGATTATTGAGTTGGAATTTCCAAATTTTCATGTGGATATCTCTCAAGATTATTGTGATTGGGAGTAAAATCATAGATGTCGTTTTTAAGGATAAATGAATATTGTGTTTTTTCAATATTTTTCTTGCCCTCAGCTGAATTTGGATTTCCTCTACTTGTTATTATATATAAAAAAAACACGTGACTTAAAAATTCAATAGAAAAAATTAGAGAGAATAATTAGATATAGGAATTTGTAGAAATTAATTAAAAATAATTTAGACAAATAATTGGAGATTGAAATTTGAAAAAATTATTTTGTAATATTTTGGACAACGGTTTATAAATGAAAATTGGAGAGATTATTAGAGTAGAGAATACTATAGAGTAGAGATAATTTTGTGTGAGGGTATTGTAAATAAAAAAAGGGTATTTATAATAATTTTAAAAAATTATTTTTTCATAAATACCCTTAAAATTAGCTGTTGTGTAGCCGTTTATAATTGTTAGCAAGAGTAATTTGGAAGCTTTATAAAACTATTTGAAAAATAATAAAAAACTATTGGAACCATTGGTTCAAACCTTCAGTTCTAGCTGTTTAACATAAAATATAAAATTTTCTTGGAACCACTGGTTCTAACTTGCTGAAAAAATCTTTGGTTTTGGACAGTTTTGACGGCTTCTTGAAACCGTCGATTTACAGTTCCAAAAATGATAGAATCGGAATCGAACCGTAAGCCACCTGTTTTGATTCCAGTTCAAACCAATTCCAATTCCCATCGGTTTTGATTTCAATTTTCAACAGTTTCAAACCGATGGTTTCGATTTCACAAACTATAATATAGCCACCCCTATCATCATCTATCTATATCTCCTCTCTTTTGTCTCCAAACTCAAGCCTCTTATCTTTATCAAATTTGCTTCTACTACATGGGTTATTTTCTTTTCTCTTTTTCTCTATATATTGACTCCATGTGTGTGTGTGTATATATATAATTAAAAAGGAAAATGAAAGGAGGAGGAGATTTAGATCTTGATTCTTATTTTGGATTTTATTATTATGGGTTTGATTTAAAGTATAGGTTTCTTGATTATGGATACGTTTCAATTTTAAAAGTTCTTTTTTTTTTTTTATTTTTTGAGGAGAGATTCTTGGAAAATTTGGATATTTTCTTGGGTATGGTTCTTATAATGGCTCAAGGCCACTTCTTCAGACAACTTTTGAGGCTTTTTTTCCTTGAGCTTTTTGACCAAGGAGGACCTGCACGCCACTACTTGTGGCGCACGCCAACTCTACTAGTTTCCAGGTCTTCATTTCAAAATCTCAAAAACTTAAAATCAATAACTTAGCCTTGATTCTGAGATCAAATCGAGTTGAGCACTAAACATCCTTCTTAAAGTGCGTCTATAACTCATTGTGACCTGGATGATAAAATGGGTAATGATGGGTGCATTTATTTAGCAACTATAATGAACATCAAGACATTGAACTCTAATCTTATTTAAATATTTAAATTAATGTTTCTAATTTACTGTCCTTTTATCTTTATGCACTTTAAATTTCAGTACTTTACATTGATATATTTTACTATAATGTTCTTTAATTTTTGTTAATCTAACCATCTAACCTTAGTTTAGAATATTTTAACATTAATATTCATCATTTTTATCATTGTAAATGAATGTGATTGTTGTTTAATTCTTATAGTTGGAGATATTCTGTGATTATGATTGTTTATTTAGGTTGTTCATTGCCTTCGTTATTAAGTTTAATGTAAAGGACCTTAATGGGTCCTATCATTGCATATTTTTAATAGTTAGTAGGTTGGGTAATTACTTTGAGAATTAATCAGGTAGAATGTATATTTAGAAAATTGGTTGTAATTCTTTTCTCTTTCCCCCCTTCTTTAGATAATTTATTTTATGCTTCATGAATAGAACAATATGCTTCTTTGCCATGAACTTTTAAAAATGCATAAAATGTTTTACATTTTAATTAGAGTGAATCATTCTATTAATTATTGTGAATGTGTGGACAACAAAGGCCGATTTTCAATTAGGCAGTTCAGGTACCTAATCATTTCCTGATATCATACCAAACTCCCCTACCCAGTCTCTGGTTTAAAATCGGATTAGTCAATTTTAAAGAATTGATTATTTTGTGGTATTTTTTCTAAAGAGGGTGGTGATTCCAAATCAAAACTATTAGCAAAGTAAGAGCCATTTTTTTAATCCCTTTCTAAAAGGATCACCTTTCCTAGGGATTAACAAATGGGCCTAATAAGAGAAAACTGATTTAACAAAATAAAATGAACCAAGTTGATTTCATTCCTTCGTGATAAATCCAGCCATCCTCATTCGCCATATATGATTGAGGGTTTCCAAGCAGACTTATTTACTTCCAAAGCAGAGAGAGTCTCCTCCATATTGTAGAATCAATAAAAGAGGTCAAGAAGCTTCTTATCCATATTTAGAGATTAAAATATGTTTTCATAAAAAATCTTTCGTTGATCGAAACCTCTGCCAACACTTGCTTAATAGGACAATGTTTTCTTTTTTGTGCAGGTGATCTCCAAACCACCATGACATTTTCTTTTAATCATCATAGACTAAGAAAACCAATTAATAGGCCTTTCACCCTCCACCCTTTTGCCCAAAAAAATTTTCTTTGAGCTAATTCATGGATGCAGTATCTATAGATTGGCTTCCAACTATTAACACATTTTGGATTGGTATCTCTAGATACATGGATAGCAATTTGTCAGTTGAACACGTCAAAATTATAGTAGAAAAACTAATCTCATCTTCACCCAAGTCTACTCCATATAATTTGCTTTTACTGAAATTTATTTTCAACCTAGAAAACATTTGTAAACACATCAAAATCCTTATAAGATTCTTCATCTCTTCAACATCTACCTTTTTAAGCACCACTAAATAATCCTATAACAGCCACCACTAAGTCCTGAAAGATTGGACAATGGATGCCACATTTGGGGCTTGAGGCACCGTTTTAATTAACATATAAATCATATTACGAATTAGAAGTGACTAGATATTCACAAGTTTAGCATGTATTATTTTTTTGAAAATGTTTTGGGAAAAATCCTACAGGAAAACTGCAAGAATTTCTCCTAAACATTGAGCTCACCAAAACAAGTGAATACAAAGCACTTCCAATCTAAACTCTAATCCCTCATGAAATTCCAATAATCAAGACAATATCAAGAACACTTCTATAATTTCACAACCATTAAGTTATTGAAATCCATCATAATCATTATCAAACTAAAGACATTAAAATATATAATCAAGTCTTATGGATTCTAATCATCCATTTCAAACCTAGAAAAATATTCTATATCCAAGCATTAAACAAATCCAATCTAAACTCCAATCCGTCATGAAGCTCCAATAATCAAGACAATGTCAACAACACTTCTATAATTTCGCAACCATTAAGTTATTGAAATTCATCATTATCATTATCAAACTAAATTATTAAAATATATAATCAAGTCTTAAGGGTTCTAATCATGTATTTCAATCCTAGAAAAGTATTCTATATCCAAGCATTAAACAAATCCATGTTAATATCCATAATCATAAGCCTCATTAAATATACATCAACATTCTTAATTTATGTAACCCAATTAATACATCATCCTTAATAGTAATTATACATGCCATATATTTTTAAATTACATAAGACTAAGTTTTATCACAACGAAAAAGATTTCTCTTCAGCTTTAATGCTACTCTCTTGGTCTTTGAGTAGTAATCACAGTCTTCTACCTACGCGTGATAAATTCAACGCACAAAGTATAAAACTCAATAGTGCTCATAAAATACATACATTCCAATGTTGCTATGACAACATACTTGAAAACATAAGTTTTTAAAGAAACACATAATCATAAAATCATTTGTAAATCAAACATATAAACACCTTTTAAACACAAAAAATTATATTTTACAAATAAGCAAAAAGCAATCTTAAATATCGGTATAGTAAATAAAAAATTCATTTAGAAAGCAAATTCCACATTTGCATGTTTTAAGGATTCATTTAATAACAAAATTATTTTTTTCAAACTAAAATCAAATCATGGAGTTTTATTAAATTTACATTCCTTATATATATTTTTATAACGAGACTAACATACACTTAGGAGAAAATGAAATAGATAAGATTTTATAACTTATAAATAATGACCTTAATTCACCAAAATAATCATAAATGCTTCAAAAGCCTTAACTTACACATATAGAGCACGTCCGCTTAAATATAAGGCACCCACGTACCTAGCATATGGTCATAGCTAATAGCATAATGGCATTGAAACTGAGCATATTCATTTTACATAATAAAACAAATCATACAATAATTTCTACTATGCATATTAGAACCCAAAAATTAATCTTTCTTTCTTAATTCATAATATTTCTCATAAATTCAATTTTTCTAAACTTCTTAAAACATAAAGGATTATCATATAAGTCATCTCTTCCTTAAGCATATCATTTATTTCGTATGAAACAAAATTTTCACTTTTTGTGATTAACTTGCAACTTAGGAATCAATTTACATACTTATACAAGGCAAAAATTCTGTTCTCAAATCACATATTTATCATAGCTTTAAGGACTTTATAAATCGATTTAAAAGAAAGAAAAACAAGCCTTAACACCCTAGGGTGGTTCGCCCTCTTCAAGGTCACAGGGGAAGGGATCTTTCTCCTTCCATTAAACATATTAACCAAGTTATTTCACTCTAAAAGACCATTTAAAACCTTACTTATATCCATTTAGTCATAAAACTCATTTTTCACAACTTTAGCATTCTTTAAGTTAAATGAAAAACCATGAAAGACTAAGGATACATAATAGAAATTTTTACCACATGTCAAATGCTTTTCAAACATCATTTTAAGTGCACAACCAAGTAAAGAAAGCAAAAGAAATTTGAGGCCATTCTCCTAAATAGGTTTGGCCTCTCTTAGGTGGAAAAGCAAAAAATATTTTACTCTTCAAACAAGCATATTTCCATACTTAAATGTTACCCAAGAACACATTTAAACATTCAAAATTCAACAATTCAAAAAAATCATACAAAATCGCCAAAATTTGACATAAAACCTAGAAATTGAAAGTCTTGGAAAAATGAAAGGAATGAAGGATTTAAGAGTACAAACCTTAAAAACAAGCTTAGAGAGCTTCACTCAAGTCCTTAAACCTTACTCTTTCCCTTATCCTTGGTGGAGGGTTTACCTATCTCTACATAAAGAGAAAAAAAATCAACATCTCATAAAGAAATCAAAAAGAAAAAGAAGATGGAGGATGATTTAGCATGAAAATACAAAGAGGATGTTGTTATCTCATAAGATCTTCTCTTTCCCATGTAGCTTCCTCGGTCTTATAATTTCTTCAAAGAACCTTCACTAGAGGAATTCTCTTATTCCTTAATTCTTTAACCTCACTAGTAAGTATCCTTACTGGTTCTCCCTCATAAGTCAAATTTGGCTCTATGGTAACAAACTCCACGAATATAACATGTGATGGATCAGATCAATATCTCCTCAACATAGACACGTGGAAGACATTATGTGCCCTATCCAGGTCTGGTGGTAAAGTTAGTCTATAGGCAAATGGAGACACACACTCAATGATCTCATATGGACCAGTAAACCTAGGACTAATCTTACCCTTCTTTCCAAATCTGAATACCTTCTTCCATAGAGGTACCTTAAGAAACACTTTATCACTCACTACATACTTTACCTCTTTCCTCTTTAAGTCTGCATATGACTTCTCACGGTCTGAAGTCACTTTCAATCTATCCCTAATAATTCTGACTTTACCCTCTGTATCTCGGATCAAATTTAGACCAATAATCTTGCTCTCACTTAATTCTGACCAACGTAATGGATTCATGCATTTTCTACCATACAGTGCTTTAAAGGGAGCCATCTGAATACTCGACTAATAACTATTATTATAGGCAAATTCCGCAAGTTGAATGTACTTCTCCCAACTGCACTCAAACTCAATAACACAAGCTCTCAACATATCCTCCAAAACTTGAATAACTCGCTCTGATTGACCATTTGTTTGAGAATGAAAAGCTATGTTGAAATTCAACTTAATAACCAGGGCCTCATGCAGCTTCTTCTAGAATCTAGAAGTAAATTTGGATCTCTATCTGAAATGATGGAAGAAAGAACCCCATGCAATCTCACTATCTCATCAATATAGAGTTCTATATACTACTTCATAGTGTAGTCAGTCCTAATAGGAAGGAAGTGTGCTGACTCAGTCAATCCATCAATTATCACCCAGATGGCATCTTTCTTCATAAGAGTCATATGCAGTCCGTTCACAAAATCCATAGCTATCTTATCCCATTTCCACTCTAGAATAGAAGGTGTAGCAAATTTGAAGGAAATTGATGCTCTGCCTTAACTTGCTGACAAGTCAAACACCTTGATGCATAATCTGTGATATCTTTCTTCACAGCCGACCATCGGTATTATTACTTCAAATCTTGATATATCTTAGTACTGATAGGAAGCATGGAATAAGGGCTAGTGTGGGCCTCCTCTAAGATACTCTTCCTGAATTCAAAAATCTTAGGGACACATTTGATTCTCAAAATAAAAGCAATCCTTTTCTTTAATCATAAACCTCTTTTTCTTACCATCTCTAGCTAAGCTTTTCCACATAGCAATCATATTATGATCCTTCTATGCATCTCTAATATACTGAAGTAAGTTAGGTCTAACCACAAGCTTTGCCATAAGTACACCATTACTAGCTATAGATAACTAAGTGTTCATTGCACGTAGAGCAACTAAGCCCTTCCTACTAAGTGCATCTGCAACCACATTGTCCACTTTGGGTCGAATAAATTCAGGCTGACACAGTTTTGTTCTTGGGCTAGAACCAGCTTAATAGTCTAAAAGGCCTTTTGCTAGTCTAAGGGTTGCCCATTCTTATGTACTTCACTTACACCTTGAACTTAGCTGATGTGGGATCGCTTAAGGTAAGCTAACATCTCAAGCCCACATCTCATTTGTTGCGGATGTTACATCCATTGTAATGGAAAGTTAATATTGGGGCTAAACTTTAGTTTCATTGCTCTTATACCTAAAAAGCCCTCACCTCAAGGGCTTAAAGATTACATGCCAATATGCTTAATAAGAAGTGTGTATAAGATTCTTACTAAGGTTTTATCTCTTAGAATGAAGAATGTTATGAGCTCTATAATTAGCGAAAATCAAACTGCCTTTGTAGGAGGCTATCAGATCATAGATGGAATTCTCATTTCAAATGATGTTATTCATGATATTAAGTCAAAAAAAGGAGAAAGGTCTGATTTTTAAGGCAGACTTTGACAAGGCATATGATTGAGTTGATCGGTATTTCTTACTTTTATGCTCAGGAAATTGGGTTTCAAGGAAAAATAGTGCAGTTGGATTTTAGAATTCCTATGGACTTCTAGATTATCTGTGTTAATTAATGGAAGTTCTACTAAAGAATTTTCTATGTCACAGGGGTTAAAACGAGGAGATCCTCTCTCTCCTTTCTTGCTTTTAGTCATTGTAGAAACTTTTAATGTATTAATAAAATTTTTTTTCAATTTCAGTCTTCTTTCAGGGATTCAAGTTGGAGCACAATCAATTATAGTATTGCACTTATAGTTTGCATATGTGTAACGCCCTGTTTTTCAGTATTTGGAATAGTAGTTTACTGGTCTGTGAATAGTACCACCGGTCTAAGAACTGGTATTACTTCGATATGAAAAATTACTATTTATGTTTTATATTTTATTTAATATTTTTGGAGCATATATGCATGATTTAGATGGAAAGAAAAAATAAATTATGAATTTATTTGAAGAATTTCGACAATTAGTGAATAGTGAATTATAGTATTTTATTATTAAGAAAAATTGAGAAATTATTTTCATCAAGTAAATTTAATAATTTTGTGGAGGTAAACAATAATTTAGTGAGAATTAATTAGAGAACATTTTAGTCCAATAGATTAGAATACTGACTGCTCAATCTTAACCCTCCATTTGTCATCACCAAATGAAGTAGCAAAATTGGATTTGTTGACTACAAAAGTGAACACCTATACACTTAAATAATAATTTCTCTTCTTCTTCCTCCACCTTATGTGTGTTCGTCCTCCTCACTTCCTCTCCATTTTTCTTCGATTTTTTACTGCAAAAATTACACTAAAACTACCCAATTAAACCTTAAGTTACCAATATATCTTAGAGAATTAAGTTAGGAGGTGATAATTGGAGATTTGGCTCAAGAATTTGAGAGTTCTTTTTACTAAATCAAGTAAGTTGAGATTTTGATTTCTAAGATTTAAGTTGAGGATTTCTTTATATTTTCATGCTAAATCATGCTCCATTTTCTTTTGCTTGTTGATTTCTTTATGTGATGTTAATTTTTTCCCTTCATATAGAGGTGGTTGAACCGTCCACCAAGTATGAGGGAAAGAGTAACGTTTGAGGGGGCTTGAGTGGAGCTCTCTAAGCATTTTTGTAAGGTGTTTGCTTCTTTCATTTCTTTTGTTTTTCCAAAGTTTTCAATTTCTAAGTTTTATGTCAATTTTTTGATATTTTGTATGATTTGTTTGAATTATTCAATTTTAAATATTTAAATATGTTCTTGGGTAATATTTAAGCATGAAAAATATGTTTTTTTGAAGAGAAAAATATTTCCTCCTTTTCCACCTAAGAGAGGCGAAACCTATCTAGGAGAAGAGCCTTGAATTTCTCTTGCTTTCTTTACTTGGTTGTGCTCTTAAAGTGATGTTTGAAAAGCATTTGACATGTGGTAAAAATTTCTATTATGTATTTTTAGTCTTTCATGGTTTTTCATTTAACTTTAAAGAATGCTAAAGTTATGAAAAATGAGTTTTATGACTAAATGGATATAAGTTAGGTTTAAATGGTCTTTTAGAGTGAAATTAACTAAGTTAATATGTTTAATGGAAGGAAAAAGATCCCTTCCCTTTTGACCTTGAAGATGCCAAACACCCAAGGGTGGTAAAGCTTGTTTTTCTTTCTTTTAAATTGATTTATAAAGTCCTAAAGCTATAACAAATATGTGATTTGGGAACATAAGTCTTGCCTTATATAAGTATGTAAATTGATTATTTTTCCTAAGTTGCAAGTTAATGAGAAAAAGGGAAAAAATTGTTTCTAAGTATGAAATGCTTTGAAATGAATGAATTGCTTAAGGAAGATATTACTTATATGGTAATCCTTTATATTTTAAGAAGTTTAAAGAAAATTGAATTTATGAGAAATATTATGAATTAAGAAGAAAGATTAATTTATGGGCTCTAATATGCTTTGTGTGAAATTCTTGTATGATTTGATTTATTATATAAGAAGAGCATGCTCCACTTCGATGCGATTATATTATTAGCTATGATCATTTACTAAGCATGTGAGTGCCTTATGTTTAAGTGGACGTGCTTCATATGTATAAGTTAGGCTCTTGAAGCTTTTATAATTATGTTGGCGAATTAAGGCCGTTATGAAATCTTTTTTTCTTCATTTTTTCCTAAGTGTATGTGAGCCTCTTATAAAAATATTTATAAGGAAAGTAAATTTAATAAAACTCTATGATTCGATTTTAGTTTAAAATAAATGATTTTGTTAGTAAATGAATCCTTATGCAAATGTGGAATTCGGTTTCTAAATGAATTTTTTATTTACTTTAATGATATTTAAGATTGCTTTTGTTTATTTGTAAAATATAATTTTATGTGTTTAAAAGGTGTTTATATATATGATTTACAAATGATTTTATAATTACGCATTTCTTTATAAATTTATGTTTTTAAATATGTTGCCATAATAATATTGGAATGTATGTGTTTTATGAATACCATGAGTTTTATACTTAGAGCGTTGAATTTATCACGCGCAGATTAAAACTGTAGTTACTGCTTAAAGATCAGGATAGTAGCATCAGAGTTGAAGAGAAAATCTTTTTAGTATTGATAAAACTTAGTCTTATGTAATTTAAAAATATATGATATGTACAATTATTATTAAGGATAATTTATTAATTGGGTTACGTAAATTAAGAATGTTGATGTATATTCAATTAGACTTATGATTATGGAGATTAACATGGATTTATTTATTGCTTGGATATAAAATATTTGTCCAGGTTTGAAATATTTGATTAGAGTCTTAAGACTTGATTATATATTTTAATATCTTTAGTTTGATAATGATTACGATGGATTTGAGTAACTTAATGGTTGTGAAATTATGGAATGATATTAATATTATGTTGATTAATGTGAAATTATAGAAGTGCTATTGATATTGTATTGATTATTGGAGTTTGATGAGAGATTAGACTTTAGATTGGAAGTGCTTTGTATTTACTTGTTTCGGTGACCTTAGCTTTTAAGAGAAATTCTGGCAGCTTTTTTGTCGAATTTTTTCCAAAACATTTTCAAAAAAATAATATTTGCTAAACTTATGAATAACTAGTTACTTCTAATTCCTAATATGATTTATATGTTAGTTAGAATGGTGCCTCCGATACGGCGTCCGCCGTCTAATCTTTTAGGACTCCAGCACTAAATGTGACGTCTGTCATCTAATCTTTCGGGACTTGACGGTGGGTGTTCCACAGCCAATAATAATAAAATAAAAAAAAGACAAATCTATTATAGAAAAATAGATCTAAGTTTATTAAAGTAAAAGAAAATTAAAGAAAAAAAAGATGAAGGGAAAGAGATAGTAAAAAGTGGAATGTAGGGGACGGCCGCAGATAAACAGCAATAGCTTCAAAGTAAAATTAGAGTTAGAGAACTAGAGAGAAAAGATAAAACTAAAATTTTTTTTCTCTCTAAAATAACTCATTAATCTAATTTTACATTAATATTTAATATTAGAACATTTTATAAAATAATCAATTTATCTAATTAATAAAAAACTATTATTCAATTATTATTTGATATAATTAATTTCATAATTTACTATTCAATATAAATTAATCAATATAAATGAATTTTTCATTTAAAAAAATTGAATTGAATTGAATTTAAATATATAATACACCCACACATATATATGTATAATGGTTGGAGCGATTTTGATTGAAACCAAAAGCTCAGTTTTTAAGTTTTATAAAATCAAACCAAACCATCAATTGCGGTTTTATATCTATTTAGATTGATTTGGATCGGTTTAAACGTTTTGATGAACACCCCTAGTTTTTTTTTTGTATGTTTGAAAGATTTTTGTTAGAATAAAATACTTTTTTGATTCTAAATTATAGGTTTTATTGTTGACAAGAAGCTTTGTGATCCTTAAATTTAGTACTCTATCAAATAAATATATCCTTTCGTTCATTTTGACCAAAATTCAACCTATGTCCTTCCGTTCATTTTGATCCAAATCCAACCTGAATGTAGGGCGGTAAAAGAGCCAAGCAGAGCTTTAGGGAGTTCGAGCTCAGCTTGATAAGATTTTACATGTGCTCGAGCTCGGCTTGATTAAAAATGATCAAGTTCGAACTTGATTTGACTCGAGCTCAAGCTCCGCTCGATAACATAAATGAGCCAAGCTCCACCTTCCTATTAAAATTGCTTTTTGAAAGGATCTAAAAAACCTGCGACAAACTATAATTTAGAAAAAAAAATTGCATAAATAGTTATCATCTCAATTGTCAAACCATGCAACAAATTACACCATTAAATATAATACAAACTACAGGAATGACATAAATTTCAATTAACATGAAAAACCACAAATCAAACAAAAAATAATACAAATTATATGATAGATAATCAATTCAACATATATCATAAATTCTGTTGATTGTAACTATTAATTAATGAATTCTAATTTTATTATAGTTTGAATTATTCCTGGATAGTTGTCCTAGTTTCAAGGGCTGTTAGTAGTGTGATTAGTGATTTGTTATTCCTATTTTCTAGCTTCTGTTAGTTGTCATCTTTATTATATATATTGCTGAAGTAAATCAATAAATATGAAGTTCTCCAGTTATCTCAACTATTGTTTCCTGTCACCTCTTCTTTTCCCGAGATTTTCTTCATCTGGCATCAGAGCGTAAACGATCTGTTATCGTGAACAATACTACCCAATTATTAGTCCTATTCTCGATGGAAAAAATTACAACCGGTGGTGTGTGCAGATGAAAGTTCTGTTTGATTACCATGAGTTATGGGACATTGTGGAAAATGGAGTGTCTGCATTAGATGCTAATGCAACTGAAGCGCAACGAGTAGCGCATCGTGACCAGAAGAAGAAGGATAAGAAGGCGTTGTATCTCATCCACCAAGGGATGAATGACGAGACATTTGAGAAGATCGAAGGAGCAACAATTGCAAGTGAGGCTTGGACTATTTTGTCTACTTCTTATAAGGGTGATGACAAAATCAAGAGGGTGTCTTCAAACTCTAAGGTGCCAATATGAGTTGTTGTAAATGGAGGCCACGGAAACTGTTGACGACTACATTAGTAAAGTTCTCGCTCTGACCAATCAAATGAAGACCAACGGTGAAACACATTCAGAGCAGTCAAAGGTTGAGAAGATTTTGAGGTCCTTTACTCCCAGATTTGAGCATGTAGTTGCTGCAATTGAAGAAGCCAATGACCTATCAATAATGACAATAAGGTTATTGTCTGGTTCCCTACGTGCGCATGAACAATGAATGAATGACAATAAGATTGAAAAACCAATTGAACAGGCTTTACAAGCACAAGCCTCAATTGGTAGCTTCTCTCATAAGCACGGCAGTTCACGAGGTAGAGGACGCGGACGTGGTGGTAGCTATTCCAGCAAAGGTCGTGGTGGCTAGAACCATGGAAGTGCTGAGCAAAAACAACACTGGTACCAATCACAATTCCAATTCATATTCCTCTTGGCAACAAAGAGGACGTGGCCGCGGAGGACGTAGAGGCATGAATAATAAATTAAATGTGGAATTTTATAACTGCCACAAGTTCAACCATTATGCAAATGAGTGCAGATCAAAAGGTGACAATCAAGCTGCCAATTGTGCTAAGGAAGATCATAATCATGATCAAGATGAAGGGGATCATGCGTTATTAATGGTAGCCACATCAAATGAAACTCCAAACTACCAGACTTGGTATTTGGATACAGGCTGCACAAATCACATGTGTGGTTATAAAGAGCTGTTCGTAGATTTGGATGAATCATTTCACACAAGGGTGAAATTCGGTGACGGAAGGTTCGTTTCGGTGATTGGAAAAGGGAGAATTCTTATCACATTGAAAAATGGTGATCACAGGTACATCTCTAATGTCTTTTATGTACCTGATATGAAAACTAATTTGTTGAGTATGGGACAGTTGGCCGAAAAGGGTTATGTGATGCACATCTCTGGAAATCAATTCTCAATTTTTGATAAAGGAGGTAAATTAATTATTAAAACCTTTTTAATCAAAAAATTGTATGTTTCAAGTAGATATTAACATGGGTGATTTTAAGTGCTTAAAGGCAATTGTGAATGATGAATCATGGTTATGGCACTTACACTTTGGGCACTTAAATTTTCAAAGCTTGGAAAAACTTTCCAAACATAATTTAGTGAATGGTTTACCACCTCTTCATCACCCTGATCAAGTGTGTGAGGCTTGTATTTTTGGAAAGAATCATATGATGCCTTTTGTTAAAGAGCCTTGGCGTACGAAATTTCCGTTGAAGCTCGTTCATACGGATGTTTGTGGCCCGATGAATATATCATCAATTGGAGGTAACAAATATTTTTTAACATTTATTGATGATTTTTCAAAGAAAACATGGGTCATTTGTTGCGGAGCAAGGATGAAGTATTCCATTACTTTAAACTATTTAAAGCATTTGTTGAAAGACAAAGTGGCAAACTAATCAAGATGATGCGTATTGATGGAGGAGGTGAGTACAAGTCCATTGATTTTAAGAGTCATTGTGAAGAACTCGGGTTGCAACATAATATTACTTTTCCTTACACTCCTCAACACAATGGAGTCGTCGAGAGAAAGAACAGGACAATCATGGATACGGCAAGGAGCATGCTTAAAGCTAAAGGAATGCCTAATAATTTTTGGGCTGAAGCTGTATCATGTGCAGTGCATTTGATGAACAGGTCATCTACTAGGAGTGTTCCTAACACAACACCTATTGAGGCATGGAGTGGATTCAAACCCAATGTGCAACACTTGAAGGTATTTGGTTCAATTGCTTATGCTCATGTACCTAAAGCAACAAGATCCAAGCTGGATGATAGAGCAGTAAAAACCATTTTCATTGGATATAAGCAAGGGGGGGG